>PVLC010003781.1:0-44787 GCA_004027655.1 Graphiurus murinus
TAGGGAGGGGATGTGGCATAAGAGGATCTCCAGATGAAAAGGAGAGATCCTCGATAAGCAATGAAGTTGATTTAATTGTAGTGGACGCAGGGGGCAGAGGGACGCCCTCAAGCACGTGATGTAATTACACAATCATATCAAGGTCACTCACCGAAGTGAACCTGAGGGGGAGGGGATTGGGGTGGGAATTGGGGAAAGGATTAAATGAGAACTGTGTGCAAATATGTTGTTAACAATTTGTACTCAACAAAGATGTATGCTATATTGCACAAATTACTGCAATAAAAAAAAAAAAGTCAATGTACCTTATATAACATGAGAAGGTCATAAGTAAAAAAAAATACTTTGCATAGGTATACTTACATGTAAACATTTTCATTAAAAAAAAAAAAATGAGAAAATACTCATGACCCTGACAGTTTTTATTTCTGTAACTGTGTGTGTGGTCATGGCCAGTGTCTGTAACTACCTTCTACATTCTCCTCTGTATCCTATGTGCCTGGAACAAGTCTCTCAGTGGTGACACTGCCCTACCCTATTTTGCAAAAAGAGGCCTATGCACATAGAAGCCCCAAAGAAGTTGATTCTGTCCTTGGAATCAATTCAACACTCATGGGCACCAGCAGTCGCTCCGAGTCTAATGGAAAGCCACCACGCTGGATGATGTCTGGGTTCCAATCCACTTACTACCTGGATAACCTTGGGCAGGTTACACACTCTCTGAACTCCCATTTCTTCCTCTCTTAGAGTTTTAGTGAAGACGAATTGAGATTATATATATGTATATATATGAAAGTGGTTTTGGGAACTGAGACATGCTAAACAGATGTTGAGTGTCACTTATTAGCAGGACCCACCTAGCGAAACTCAAATTGCTATTTAAGGAAATGACCGATTTGCATAGCCACCTGGATTTTTACTGTGGATGACTTTGACTGGGATTCAAATGCTTTAACAGCAGGGTTATTTCATTCACTGAAGATCCAGCTGGTGTAGCAGTTTGGGATATGCACTAAAAGATGCTTGGAAATACCTGCTGGTCTTTCAGCTATTGTGCTATAAAACCAGGTAGGAGAATCCTTTTATCATTTCCACCATGGAATATGCTTTTAAACCCCCTCACAGAGCCAAAATTGTCAGACCAAATTCCACTTGTGATGAAACCCAACCAGGTTAACATGCTCTTTCCTTGTTAACCACCTAGGATTTTCTGGATGAAATCCTGCAGCCCTAAAACGGGCAAAACTTGACTTAACTTCAAGGAAAGTTTTGGATTTCAATGGCCTTTTGAAGTCCCTTCAAAAGAGGTAAGGACTTCAATGAGAGGCTTGCCTATATACAGGACACAGAGGCAGGCCATTTGTAGAATTCAGTTCATCTAGAAGTGGTCTGGTGACAATTCGCTCAGTGAAGAGGGGCTAAGTGAGACAGGTAAGTTCAAGCTCAGTAGAATGAAAATGAGTTCGTTTCAAATGATCAAACTCAGTGGCTTTGTGTTTGTCTTCTTGAGTTTATAAAAGCATGCCTTTTATGTTTACCACCACAAAGGCCAATCAATTTAACAGCTTTAGTAAATTAGAGCTAACATATACCATAAAAATTTTAGGAAATGCTTGGCACACAAGAAGTCATCTCTCTATATATATATACATGTGTGTGTTCAGTTATTTAATTAACACACAAGTACTTTAAAGTAAAATTTCCCACAAAGGCTATGAATTCAGATTTTGACTCACAAAAGAAAGAACTTCAATTCAAGTTGAGTACGTTCTTTGGCACCAGGTAAGCGAGAGTAGTAAGTCTTCGAAGAGTTTTTAATCACACAATATTTTCCAAATCAAGTTAATAATAATTGCATATTGGGAATCTTTATCTCAAAACATTTCTAGCAGAGCACATTATGCAGAATCTAAATCATTTTTACTGTGAAAGTTATTGTTTTCTAAGCTGCGAGAAGTGTCAAATGGTGCCACAGGAAGTTAATTATAGCAAATGTATTTAACCAGAGCTCACTGCAGAAGAGATTCTATCAAGTAGCTGTTTTATTTATATATATATATATATATATATATATATATATATATATATATATATATAGAGAGAGAGAGAGAGAGAGAGAGAGAGGATATTTTCATACTCCATAACTCCATAATAAGAATTTCCTTTTTTCTGGATATGTGATTCATAAATACATATTGGAATTCCTGGAGTCATTTCACCTGGACAGACAGTAGCTTCATCAGATGTGGGCTAAGGCTTTGCTACATTGAGGAAGTTCTTATTAGGCTAACTCCTCTCTGCTAGAGATTATTAGAATTCAGCTAGAAATTCTAAGATCCTCAATGGTCAAAACAGGAATTCTCAAGCATAACACTCTTTTCTAGAAAAAAAAAGAAAATGCTGTATTCTGTGACAATTCCTAATATTTCCTAGGAATCTAAAGGTTTTATTTAGTCCCCAGATTAAGATCTTAGAGTAGATGTAATAAAAATACTTTAAAGGTTATGTATCAACAAGGTGTCAGTGTGCATGAGGAGGAAGTATTCCAGTCATAATTAAATTTCAAATCTAATTATAATTTGAGGCGTCCTTTTAATTACATTGCAATATTTTCTTTTCCTAGGAAGACAAGTGGTATACCATCTTTTATCTGTAATTTTCATTTAATTAAAAATGTAAATAAATCAAACCTCTCCTTAAAAATATTTACTTTGCACATTAAAAAGAGGATTTATAAAGTTGGGCTTTATCTAGTTAATCATATTTACTCTGAGCCCTAGATATCTGATATATGAATATATAGGAGTAGAGGTCTAAATTTTCCTAAATATTATAAAGCACGAGAAGGAAAAAAGAAAAAAACATTACCAGTAATTATCTTTCTTGCCCAGTGAGAATTCCTCTGTCAATTCTGGCAGAATCCAACTAATCCTTCAAAGTCAAGTTCAAATGTCACCTCCTTTGTGTGAAGCCTTCCCTAACTCCCTAAGCCAAATTCAGGCCTAGGCAACTGAACCACAGCCAATGACTTAAATCCATACGGAACATTGAAACATCCCTGTGATTGTACACAATCTCTGAAGAAAATTGTTCCCTCAGAAACAGGACTGGATGCAGATAGACAGAAACCTGAGCTACCAAGGTAGGAGGTAGACTCCCGTACTTCTCCACTGGCTCTGTATGAGGGCCCACTAAGCTGCCCTCTAAGCACCCAGGCCCGCAGAGAGCTTTGGGTCCCCTGTGGGATGCTCAGCTTCACAGAGTGGGGCTCCTGGACCACCAATAAGAGGCAGGAGCACCTCAAGCTGGGCCACTTCCCCACAGGACCAGGTCTCTCCTCTAAATGAATAAATAGGGTTGAAGGACAAAATTAGATTAGTGCTGATGGTCCCAAGACTGATGGTGGTGATGAAGCTTCAAGCCAAGAGGGAGAGGAGACATGGATCTTTAAAAAACTACAGAGTCCCAGGACCCTTTCTTCACCCAGCCAGTTTAGAAGCCATAAGAAGGCCAGGTTGGTCAGAACACCAGTACCCCTAAGGCTCCCCATCAGGTATTCCCCTTATTGCTTGTTAAAGGGCATCCAGAGAATAGAAATGGTGGGTCTTATTCTGAGCACCCAGGGCTTTTAATTCCTGCAATATTGCAATCTTTTCTTTAAAACATTGAGATCTGTTGAATATTTTTTAGGGTAAACAGTGATACAATTCAAGTTTTATTTTGGGAAAATCCTGCAGCTTTTAGAAGGTAGTCTCAAAGGACAGTGGGGATGGACCAGATACCATCCCTGCCTTCTCAAAGGGCGTCAGTGGTCAGAGGAAACCTCTTCCCACGTGTCCCATGGGGTTGCCAGATCTCACAATAGTGAAAAGCCTTGTCTTGAAAGGGTGCCCCGTTATAAACCACTCAGCTCACTGACCTGTCTCCTAGAAACGTTTTACTCTGTTGGAGTCCTTGATCCTGTTATGAGGTAGGACCACTGGGGAAGGCCACCCACACCCAAAAATACAGCCAAAAGAAAGTCTTTATTTACCGGCCAGGACTACACTGGGCACTGAATCCAACTGCAGTGCCGAATGGTTGTTTGGGGCTACTTTATACAGACAAACTGTAAGCTCAGGGTGAAAAGTTCAGATTCTCACAGCAGGGGTGGCACAGCAGGGGTGGCAGCCAAGTGTAATGTTCACATTCAGAAGGCACAAAATAATATTGTACGTAAGCTCAACAAACTACATCAACCCCTTCTATTACACACATATGCTGGTTGTGACAAAGATGGATCCTTCTATTATATACATCCTGGTTGTGACAAGGATGGAAAGTTCCTAACGGGCTGTTCCTGCAGGTGAAGTCAAGCAGAAATGACAGAAGCCAAGCAAGCAGCTATGCATAACTAGCTGGGTCACCTAGGGTAGCAACATGGTGTTACTTATGCTAAGGCTAAGGCCTCAGGTGAGCCCATAACATTACTAGGTTACTTTCTCCACAGGCCTTCTGGGATGATTTAAATCCATAAGGGCCACCAATTAGAATGTGCAACCCCGGCCTCACCTTCCTCCTTCGAGTAACTAACTGTATTCGACGTCTTTCCTTTCTGCAGGAGCAGTCCTGCCATTCCCACCTCCAAACCAGAGGCTAAACCCTGTGAGGACAGGTTGCTTGCCAGATGGAATTACTACTGGGACTGTTTAATAGCCTGTGCCTTCATTGATTCCATAGGAAATGACTTTCCATGGCAGAAAAGGTGGGACACCAGCAGTGTCCACTAATACTTGTTGATAAATCGGGCTTCATCTCTACTTCTCCAGAGCCACGCTCCTCCCACAGGAAGCGACCCAACCCCAAGCGTGCCCCCCAAGCGTGCCCCCCAAGCGTGCAGTCTTCCTGCTTTTGCTGCAGCATCTGCCCCACCTGCAGTCCACTTTATCCTTCTCCTTGAACAGAGCTTCTTTTCACCTCTCCAACCACACTTCATCAGAGTTTTGATATTGAGATTCATGGTCCAATGTCCCTAACCAAAGTTATTTTTTTTTCCTCCTTGCTTCCAGAATACTTGGTTTATATGTCTGTTATAGTTTTATGCTGTTGATTATTATACCCAGTCATTCATGTGTCTGTAGCTCCACACTGAATTCATAAGCCCCTTGAAATCAAGGATGATATCCTAATAATGGTTGTATTACCCAAGGGTTTATCACAATGCTGGGTACATAAAACTCTACCTGTACTGGAGTGCATTGAGCTAAATTACCTTTTTACTTGGCTTTGCCTGTGTAATCAAGTCAGTCATTTTCTTCATTCTCCTTTCATGCTCTGGTTTTGGTATTAATCAGCTCATCACTGGTATAGAGGTTCTACTAAAGGCAAGAGGAGAACAATGGCCTTAATCAGTTCCACAGGCTGCAGGCTTCTTGACCTCAGCGCTCCCCCACCAGCCGACTTCTGAGTTTAACAATAGCCAGATTGTGCTACTGGACTCAAATGAGGTCGCTCACACATTTCCTCCTGGGTCCCCTGAGGATGGAGAAATAGGAGAGCAGGGTTGTGCTGTGCTGTGCTGTGCTGTGCACAAGGAACTGGGAAGAAAGGAACGGGTAGTTTCACTGAGGTGTAAAATGGTTAAAAGTTTGACCATATTTTAGTTGGTCTCACTGTAGTTTTCCTCTCCCTGAAAGAGAGAAAATAAAAGAGTTAGAACTAGAGTTTGTGCTTTGAGTCAAGTTTGCTGAAATTAGAGCGAGTAGAAGAATTCTTGATGTCCTCAGCCCCAAAATAGCGATCCCTCCTGAAGTTTCCTCTTAGAAGCCAAACTAGAGTCAAAAGCTCAAAGTTTGAGGTTCTGAAAATAACTCCTTTCCTTCTTTTATTCAATCAACAAACTTTTATTAAATGCACTGTGTTCTAATTTTACACAAGAAAGCTCCATGACATAAAAGCAAATAAAATAAGTTCCCTTGTTTCAAGGGATGATAATATAGGATTGGTACCGTGGTTCACCTCCATACAGAGAATACAAAGGAAACATCTACTGCAGGATTACTGAGTACCTGCAGTATACTAGGACCACCCATGAACAAAATATCCCCTGCCCTGGAGGTGTTTATAATTCACTGTGTGGCGGGGGGGATGGATGGATGCATTTCCATGTGGGATGGTAAGATAGGTTCCATGCGTGTATACTCCTATCAGAGGGAAATGGGAGGCACAGAGAGAATTGGCTGGCTTTGCCTGAAGTGGTCTCTAAGTGTTAGTTAGGAAGAAGAGAGGTGACCCGTGTGCTTCAGGAAAGGAAGACACCCAGGCTTACAAAAGTGAGCTTGTGGAGGCCCCAGGGAAATGTTTTCCTGGGGTGCATGCGCTGAACACTTTGAAAGTAAACCCACCTGAGGAAGGAGACTTGACTCTTTTGAAAAGGAAACAGAAAGGGTTTCTGAGGGACCCAGGGTTTGGAAATTGAGCCTGTGGACATTTTGGTTTTAACTCTGAGTATTTGACAAAGGATTGACAAGCCTTATTATTCTAAATAAGGTCACCTTTCAAAAGCCCTACCGTGTTGCATAACAATGACCTCACAATAAAGATTATTTTAAAAAAGTTTTTACTTATGTATAACAAAAAGTTCATATGGGACAGGTATAATGCACACACACAGATGGGACCTCAATGAATTTTTACAAACAGAATAATTTTATTTATACAGACCATTTATGGATCTAGCACTCAGTCCAGAGCTAGAACCTTCCCAACCCAGGTGCTCCTGTACTTCAGCATTCTCTACACAATTCTCATTGGCTTCTGATGCTAGTAATTAGTCTTCTGTGGTTATAGTTCATGAAAAACATTTTAGTACCCAAAATTGAGAAAGTCACAATAACAGATTTTAACAATCCAGGATTTTTAGTCAGGTAAATTTAGATTTGTGTGGATTCAATAAAACACTTACTTTTAAAAATCTTGGTGCTTTGTTTGTCTGTTTGTCACTTCGCTGTACATTGGTGAATAGTGTATCAAGGGCCTGCACTATTCCTCTGACTCATCATGAGCAATCATTAGTCTATGTGGAAGATGACAGAAACTTGAATTGTCAGCGATGACTAGAACAAAGAGAATAAGACTTGTAGGTGACTAAAACTTGACCATTATGTGTGTAGGGGATAGAGAAGAGTCTAGAATAAATATTAGGTTTCAGGTGTGTTTACCTGAGTGAATCACAGTCCCATGTATTAAGAAGATAAATTTGGTAGAAGTAGCATAAGATTTTAATTCAAGACATAATGAATCAGAAGTTTCTAAGAGATGCCAAGAAAGGTTTTATTTTTAAGTAGAAGAGTTGGTATCTCTATTGTTGTAAAATGGTTCTCCACGGTTCTCTCAGGTATTGGCACATCTTAGAAGCAAAGCACTGACTTCCTATTTTCTGGACTATTTTTAAAGGATAAATAGTCTTGGAAGAGAGAGAATGCCATCCAGAACAGAGAGCGGAATTTTGTAAGAGGCTTGGTTTCCCCAAACTCACCATCTCTCCCAGGTAACGGAACTCATCACTTATCACCTTCCCCGGCATCACCGGGCCCTGTTGGCATTACTGTGTGGAGATGCAGGTCAGAGACCCAGCAAGAAAGCACAGATTATCTGGACACTACCCTTGTTGTAAATAATACACTGCCCTTTGTCTCTGACCCAGGAGTCTTTTCTCCTACCAGCTCCCCTGAAATTGTGGCAGGCTAACATATTAACTTGCAAGTATGGTAAAAATCTTCAACCCTTCACAGTTTTTGACATTTATCTTTAAAATATTGCAACATTTTAATTCAGATAAATCATCTTACTTTTTTTTCAGGTTCATCTCTCATTTTGAAGTCTTTTTTCTCATCTCTCACATTAAGGTCTTAAAAATTAACTGACAGTCTCTAACATTTTTCAGACTTGGGATTAATGCATTAATTCTGACAGTTAAAGAGATGATTGTTGGCGTTATGTAGCTGTAGCCGGAAAAAAAAATCAGGATACCATTCACATATGCCTGGTTGTTTCACTATCATAATTATTTAGTACCCATTTTATTTGTGGGCTCAGTAAACATGTGAATTGACTCTAATTGGCTAAAATCTGGTCCAATATTAATTAATCCTCTGCATTATAGCATGAAGGAATGGTACAACAGAAACCCAAAGGGAAGAAAATGTCAGAAAGAGGCCTGTGATTGACAGAAAAAATGATTCTCCTAACCCAAAGAAATTGCTCTGGCCTGAACCTTTGGATTCCCCCCAAATTTACATGTGGAAATCTAATTCCCAAAGTGTTGGTATTCAGGGTAGGACAGTAGGATGTAGCTGAAAGAGGTGGTCCCTGGGGGTGCAGTCTTGAAGATTATATAAATGGCTCCTCCTCCTCCTGCTCTCTCTCCCTTGCTCCCGGCCTCCATGATGTGAGGAGCGCAGCCCATGTGCTCTCCCTCTCTCTGCCTCCCGCCGCCGTGCCCTGAGATCTCTTCCTCTGCGACTCTTTCTCAGCTAGAGAATCTCTTTCTGACAAGCAGGAGGAGGGGGAGTTGAAAGGAATGGAGTCGAAGTTCCCCTAAGCAGTAAGAAAGGAAACCATCCTGGAAGCTTTACTAGTTAAAGATAAACAAAGCAGACAGTCTAACACCAAGTTCCAAGGACCCACACAGAACTAGAGGTGGAAAATAAACAGAACATCTGAACTTTCACTTTTTGTGACTGACTAATCTCGTTTAGCATAGTATTTCCCAGCTCTCTCCATGTCCCTGCAAATGACACAATTTTGTTCTTCTTTATGGCTGAGTAGAATTCCATTGTGTATATATCCCACAATGTTGTAATCCATTCATCTGTTGCTGGACATCTCGGCTGGTTCAAATCTTAGTGGAGTGAAGGAGGGGACTTAACTACTTAACTGAGGACGACGGGATGGGAGAAGACTGGAAGAGGGATACACTTCAATGGGCGTGGTATACACACACAGACTCATCAAAGCCAGTCACTGTGTGGAGCTCAGGAAGGTGGCGAGGGGCAAGGATCAAGGATCGGGGTGGGAACTGGGGTAGAGCCCAACGTGTGCTGTGTGCACATTTGCCTCTATCACCCTGAACTTCATCAGGATGTATGGTTACAATGCACCGATTTTAAAAAAATTAAAAACAGAAAAAAGTATCTGCCCTGTGGTGGAAAGAGGACCTAATCTTCCCGTCTCCTCTAAGTGTCTGCTTTGCCTCATTGCTGGTCTAGGATGTAACTCCAACCAATTCGTCTGATCACTCTCTGCCTAAACAGGGAGGGCTTGGTAAGGAGGGGGTAGAAACTGAGGTCTAGCCAGGAAACACGCACCGTAGCATGTATGTGGACCCCTTGTTTGTACTGCTCATGGGCAGGGGATGCCAAAGCTCTTGGCAGAAATTCAATCCACTTTCTGAACAGTCTGGTTCTCAACCAAAAGGAACCAGGTTTATAAGGAAAGGACCTCATGACTGATAAGGACAGAACTCAGGGCAGGGGTGGGGCTGGATTTGAGGAGGATGTTGAAGGGAAAACCCAAAGAAGTCATTTCTACACTGACACAGCGTGGTAAGATTTCTACTGTATCAAATGAGGGTTAAAAGGAGAGAGAGCGCTTGGAGCTGGCTGGAGCTGCATCTGAGCAGTGGACTGTGCCCTGTGCCGGAGCTGAGCGTGTGGGTGCAGCGACAGGCACGTCATCGTCTGCTGCTGGTGACCCCGAGCTGCGATCGCTTTCTGAACCCCCAAACTGAACTCCTCTCCCGATGCTGCACTAGATGCCTCCTCTGTGAGACCCAACGTCCCTCTGGAGCAGCATCTCAAGAGTGTCCTGCAGTTACTGCCCCCGCCACCCCCAAGCTTTTTCCCTTCTCTCCTTGAAAGTGGGTGACACACGTCTTCCTGCCTCTTCTTGGTTTCAGTCAAAATGTAGAACTCATTTCTATGTCTGACACCCAGTAGAGCCCAGACTGCTAACCCAGTTCAGTTTACCAACAACCACTTCCTAGGTGCCAGGCGCCTGCTAGACACAGAGAATTCACAAACGAAAGCATGCTCTTTGCGCCTGAGGAATTGACAGCTGAATGGCATGGCAGCTCTCTGTCTTTTGCATCCTCTGTCCCACAACTCTTGGGCGGGGTCCCTAAGGGGCCCCTTCTCACACTCCTGTACTCGAGCCTGTTCACATCTGCATGCCCAACCTCAACAGCTGGGAGTGCTCTGGCCGCACTCTGCTGGGCTCATCCCACAATGCGCCCCTCAGCCAGCCTCTGTGGGTCTGCCTGGCCCAGGGCGTGGACATCCTTTAATGATGAGGCAGCTCTTCTGGGGGAGGCAGGAAGCGGCATATCATATCATCCTGTCTACTTTGCCTTCCTCAGATTTCACTCTTACTCTGGGTTTCTATGAACCGGGAAACAGTCCTGCAGCCTCAGTTTGTTTGGGTTTTTTTCTTCCAAAGGACAGCAACATAAGAGGTTGTGACACTATCCCCTGGCGCTTTTAGTCTTAAACTTTGAGTTAAAATCAGCCTGCCACCACTGTCTCTCGTCCCTCGAAATCCACACTGCTCATATGTGTCAGTGGGAGAGCTTGGTGCCTTACTGAAAAAAAAAGTAATTTTTCACCAAATAGACACATACATAGAAGAAAAATTACATTTCTTACTTTTTTTTTTTTTTTTTTTTTTGCCAGAATGGTCATAAAATAGACTGGAAATCTCACCACAACCAACAGAGGGGTCGTTTCCTGTCATTTTGGGTTGGACGCCCTCTCGAGCAGCTACACCTGTGCCCGGGGCTCTTCTAGGCTTCGTTTTCCAGAGCTCGGAAGCATTCTTCGTCACTTGGCACCTTGCGCTTTTCCACATGAAGGGCTTTGGATCCGAGCGCGGGGATGGAAGTGCTCAGTGGTGGTGTTCTTTTTCTAACTTGGCTGGCATAGCTGCCATTCCTCTTAGTTCTCATGAAAACACACAGGATTCTGCGAGGCTTCCCCTCCCCCCGCCTCTGTGGGTACAGTAGCATCCTCCAGGCCTCCGAGAAAGGAGCCCAGGACTTTCCTGCACGGATTGTCTCCTTAGCCAGTCGCTGCTGCCTCCCTCTGCAGCCCGAGCCAGGCTTTGCTGCCGCCTGTGAATAGTTTCCACTCCAGTGTGCAATGCCAAAATCATTCCACAGGCTCCAAGTTCCCCTGTCAAGATAAGCTTTCAACCTGATGTATAGTGGGTTCCCATTGAGCACTGAGACCAGACTCATGATCCTGCAAAACCGGCAGCACAGCTTCCTAAGTCAAACAACGAAGAGAGGTGCATATCCAAGCCAAAAGGTAAAATATGTTTTCAGAGAAGCGTACTGATTTCCATTAAGACTTACTTACCCGGGGATTTAAAGAACTCCGTTAAAATTAGCATAGGAAATAACCATTGTCTTACATGATCTTTCATTATAGAAAGTTATCATGCAGGGGTGATAAATTGCCCTTTGTCTATCAAGTCTCATTTATTTCTATTGGTTCTTCATTAACACTTAGGAAATAGACACTCTCATGCCAAGGTCCTTCTGTTAAAATGTATTGTTTTGGTAATGACCAAGAATCAGGCTGGCTTAGAACAACTTAAAAGTGTATCATGATAAGCCAGGTGTGGTGGTGCACGCTTGTAATTCCAGCATTTGGGAGGCTGAGACCAGAGGATCTGGGTTCTCGGCCAGCCTCAGCTACCTAGTGAGGCACTCCGCAACTTAGTAAGACCCTATTTCAAAAATAAAGAATAAAAAATAGGGCTGGGGATATAGCTCGGAGGTAGAATGTCCCTAAGTTCAATCCCCAGTACCGCAAAAAAAAAAAAAAAAAGTGTATCCTGATTTTGACAGTAATACCAAGTGATCATGGTGGCCAAGGATAAGTCTCTTCATAGGGGTAAACTATAGATCAACACATGTAAGCAAATCTTTCCATTCCAAGCTCTTAGTGCCTGGTATGGTATCTGGCAGGACTGTATTTATTTAAGGAATAAAAGTAAGACTGGGTAAATGAATGAGCACACCCTGTGTCCCTAAAGCTGTTAATTTGCCCCTTCATCCTTCACCATTGTGATTCTTGAAGACATTTCAGTTGCTTGGATCGCAAGTCCTCTATGTTGACTCTTCTTATAAAACTACTTGAAAGCTATGTTTAAAAACCTGTTTTCTTTCTGCCTAAATTTCATTGTTCTGTATCCTTTTTTAAAAAAACTGTAGATAGACATAAAGAGTTTCCAGAAACAATTCTGGCAAGATTTAAGATATTAGAGTCTCCAAGATCTATCAAAGGAAGCATTTGAGTTGCTAAAAGTAGGGGATAGCTCTCTTCTCTGCTTTGGTATCATCTCCTTCAAGAAGGCTGTTTGAGCATCAACCCCCCCCCCCTCTCTTCTTCCGTCTCTTGCTTGAGCATCTCTGCTTAAAGCTCTCTACATTCTTCTCTTTCCATGGACTGTGGATTTGGGGAGGCAATGGCAGGGAAATTCCCTTGATGGCATCTGTCATGAATGCCCAGTTAGGATTGGAAGAGGTGGACCCCACTGGTAGGCTGACCTGAGTCAGAGTGTCAGAGTTGGTCCAGAGGCCGGGGAATGCTCTGGATGTTTTAAGAGTAGGAAGACTGGGAACTCTCTCCTGTCTGAAGAAGAAAACAAAGCAGTCCAACCTGCAAAGATGCCTCCCTCTGGTGTGTTTTATTGTCATCTTTTTTCCTCTTCTTCTTAATGATGAGAGAGAGAGAGAGTCCAATATAATCTGAGAGACTGGCAGAACTGTGAAAAGACTGAGTCCTGTGTTTCAGAACCTTCTGGCAGTTATTGTCAGCTCAGGCAGCACTGGCCCGGGACAAGGGCCCGTCAGTTACTAGACACTGCACTGGACAGCGAGGGCATCCCAGGCTGATGGACATTCTCTCCAGCCTGCTGGCTCCTCCTGTCAGACCTGCCTGCCCAGCAGGCCGCGGGCCCTGGCACCGCATGCTGCATGGACTTTCCAGCTAAGGTGAGCTTGACCTCTCTGGGGTCCCTTGCTCTGGATCCTCCTAGGTGCCTGCCAGTCTCTCTTCCTGATCTTTTCTGATTTGTCTGCCTACCTTGGCCCTTTCTTCCTTGAAAAGATTTTGACCCATATCTTGATCTCGAGCTACATCTGTCCCTTTCTGGTCCATAGGCATCTTCTACCTGAAGAATCTAATAGATGTCATTATTCAAAGCCGGAAGTAAGTGACCAGACAAAGCCCACACACCAAGCAGACATCAGAGAATACAAAGCCTGGAATCTAGGAAGATAATCAGGCAATAGAGCATCCAGAGAACAGGCAGGGGGGTTGCGCTATGGGGAATTCAAAGCTCAAAACACCAGTAGCACAGAGGGCCAGAACTCCAACGAAGAGCACAGGAAACAGATGAGCGTCACAGCAATGATAGTGTCTCTGTGCTAATTCTTGCCTGTGCCAAATCAATGCATGTATGTCTTGTTCATGAAAGAGGAAGAGTCCAGGTGTAGGCCTGCATGTGGCTCTGAATTGGGACTCACCATGCTTAGTCTCTGTGTTAGACTACTTACCTTACCTCTCTACCTCAGTTTCTCCTTTTGTCAAATGGAGCTAACAAAAATACCTACCTACCCCAGGAAGTCTTTCTGAGCATTCTATGAGACAATACAGGCAAAGCATCAGCATGCTGCTGCTTCCTAGAAAGGGCTCCATGCATGCCAGGTGTCATTATTATTCTAATGAAGGAAGCTTTGACCCTGACCAGCATGGATGCTGCTGGTAGAGGTTAAGGTTTTAGGGTCCCCCAAATAAAAAGTAAAAGGACCAGCAGAATAACTGTTCCAAATAAGTAGCTTTTAAATGGAAAACTGGGTCTTTAGTTGTTTTGGGTAAGGATTTTTACAGCTTTGTTGAGACATAATCAGCATATAATAAACTGTGCATTAAATGTATAACTTGATGCGTTTTGATGTGCACCTAAAACCAAAGAGTCACCACTGCAGTTAGGATATGGGACAATTTCCTCGTGCCCTCTGAAGTGACTCCCTCCCTCCCCTTGCCAATTCCAGCTCCCACCTCCCTCCATCACTATAAATTAGTTTACATTTTCCTAGAATTTGTATAAAAGACATCACATGGTATTTCTTTTTGGGGGGTGGAATCTGGAATCTTTCACTCTTTGCTATTATTTTGAAATGTATCTATAGTGTTGCTTGTCATCAATAACTCATTATTTTTCTTTGCTGTGAGTAGTACTCTATCATATATCATAATAGTAGTAGTACTCTACATCTATTAATCTGCTTATAGAGATTTGGGATCTTTCCAGTTTGAAGCTATTACATAGAAATCACACACATTCATGAACAAGTTTGTGTATGGTCCTAGAAATCGGACAGACTTTCACCAGATACCAAATCCACCACCGCCTTGATGTGGGGTTAGCTGGCCCCTGGAACTGTGAGAAATAAATTTCTTTGTTTTATTCATTTATTTTTATTGGTGCATTGTAATCATACATCTTTATTAGGTACAAGCTGGTAAAGGCATTCATGCACACAGGTCTCAGTTAACCCTTCCCCAATTCCCATCCCACTTCCTCACCCTCCCTCGTTTTCAAGTTCAGTTTAGTGACTGACTATGATATGTTTGTGAAAGTCCATCATGTGCATTAGGAATCATGTTAAAACAGCCCAAACTAACGAAGACACCATAGAACTGTTTCCCCAGGGGGGATGACACTTGATTTGACTGTGTTCCGGTTTCTAAGGATGTTATTTGTGATGGAAGGTTCGGTCTGGCCACTTATCAATGTGCCAGAAGACAGATACTCGAGAGTAATTATCTCAGGTAGCGGCAGCAAGGGGTGCAGGCCGGAAGCACAGGGGCTCGGCCACCAGAGGCCAGCAGCTACCTGAGCACCTCTGATCGGCGCACGCTGGACAGAGGCATCAAAAGCTTCCTCCTGAAAGGGACCTCTGTTACCGCAGGAGTCCCAGCCTCCCAGAGAGATTTGAAGGTCTGGGTGGCTGACAGCGGCACACTTTGAGGCCTGCAAAGGAAGCTCTCTCCGGCCTGGGAGTTTTTGCTGCTTGGAGTCCCCGACTTCAGGTTCAAGGAAGAAGCCAGCAATTAAGCTCTGCCAAGACCCTGGAATGGAGCCTGCCCCACGCCCTGCTGCTCCTGCTTTTAGCTGGGAGTGCCCTACTCCTTATCTACCCAGCGGGCGTCCACTGGGTTTTGAAGACGCCCTTAAGAACCTCCTGACATTCTTCTTTGTGACCCGGGGCTCCCCAGCACCCGTGTGTTGCCCCCCTCCTTACAGGAGGAGGACACAGGAATTTGTTCTAAAGCCTTCCTCCCTACACCAGGCAGAAAGTTTCTTACAGGCAGGAAGAACTCTGTGTCAGTCATCTCCTCCTCAGTTGGTACAGGACACATTTTTTCTTTTTTCTTTTTTTTAGAATGAAGGATAACAACAGGAGGTGTAAAAGACTTCAGCAAAGGAAATCAGACAGACTTCTCACTCGACTCCTTAGACTCTTTTCTGGTTTTCTGTGTCTTCCCCCGGGCTGGAATTGCTCCTTCCTAACCACAGGGCTCTCGGGGAGTTGGGTAACGACATGTGACAGATGGACTTTGTCTTCGGAACATCTTCGGCAAGCCCCAGGCCTCAGAGGGTCTCAACTGACAGCTCCCACGATGGATGAGATTGCTGGAAACAAAGGGGCAGGCCGGGGTGGCCAGCGGGAGGGTTGATGCAGAAAGACCAGGACAAACGGGAAGTTTAGGAATGTCACAAGGGGGACTGTCGGCCCGTCCCTGTCCTCTGTCTCAGACTTTACCAAACAAGCAAGAGCCATGGCCAGATAGGAGGTAACATTTGAAATGTAAAGATAAGAGTCTAAGGAAAATAAGAGCGGGTGCCGCACCTCGTGACCGTCCCCACCAGAAGCTGGTGCATGCCTAGGTCAGGGCAGACACTCTCTCCACCTCTTTCTTAAGAACAGGGGTGAGGGGAAGGGGTCAGGGGGTTGGTTTTGGAACTTTTGATTCTCTCTGCCTGGCCAGAGTCTCCCCCATGATAGAAGTGGCCACAGCTCCCCAACCATTGAATTTATAGGTTCCTCAGAGGATGGATCCTCCTGTACCACTTTCAGATTCTAAAAATATTTAATAATATGTAATATACAGCAAAAAACCAAAACAAGTGTTAATTATGTATAAGGTTTTTTTAAAGAGGGTATAAGCCTTCCTGAAGTTTAATTATACCTAAAAAATGATTTTGTTCTCATTGGGTTTGGGGGAAATGTTAATCTATTCTTTTGATTCCACTGAGACATCCCTTGAGCTATAAACTGACATTAATTCATGGCCCAGAGAGGTCCTATATTAGGAGAAAATTTTTCCATTAAGGTTAATTCACTAGCTCGACACTTTAAAACTTGATGCCTGGGTTCATGGAGGTACAAATATGTCCTCGCAGAGGTTGGGGGTTGGGGGGTCTGGCACGCTGGTCACAGCCAAGGAAACAGAGTCAGACTGAGGAGGAAAAAACAACCCCACAAAAAATCTCTCTTGCCAGCATTATTTACAAAGAAAAGCATCGTCACAATCTATCACCATCGAGATAAAAAGATTCTTGGCCAAATCTCCAAGATCATCTTCCTCGGCAATAAGGGCTCTGTTCCCTCTCCTCGGACATTATTTCATTATTTGTGTCCACTCCTTCCTGTTTTTATTATTTCCCTTCTGGGACAAACAAGCTCACCAAATATCCCCCAGTCTGGCTCTGCCATAGGGAACTGACCCCAGCTCATGGACCAGGGAATAACACATGACATTATCATCTAATCAAACAGAAAAATAATCAACAGGAGGAACTAGCTCCGAGGCCTTGAAAGCCTGACCTCCTAGCCTGCTCCACTTTGAAGTCACACTCCTTTATCAGATGCTGATGTGGTGTTATTCTTAGCCTTTGACCCGAATGTCTCCCCTGCAGATGGTGGAGATCTAACGGCCATTGTTGGGTGGGCGGCATGTTCATTAGATAGGAAAAAAAAAAGAGAGAGACTGTGAATGAATTAAACAGAATGTCAACCCCCTTCAGATGCTTTAAGAATGAAAGCAAACAAACCAGATACTGAATGCGGCTAGGCTTTATGTTCCAGAACTGAATTAATGGTAGCTATCAAATGTACTCTGGCATGGGGGAACAAAACAGGTAATGATTTCCATCGAAAGATTCTTACACTGGGCCAAATCTAAGTGATAACTGCTGCATCCCTTTGTAATAAAATCCCACGTGTGGTAGAGTATGCAGCAAGGCCTCCTCATGTGACGTGGAGAAGAGATGAAATTCTTCAACAGATGGAGGAAGAATGGATGCCACAGACAGAGATAACCCATATGCTAGAGAATGTTGCTAAATAGCTCACTTCGTGGAACGGAAAGGTCAGTTGTTTGGATGGAAATTCAAATCCTGCAGGCCCGCTCTGAGTTTGTGTCTCCTTTCATTTATTCTTTGCAACGTGTGTAGAGGACCTGCTATGTGCCGGCGTGATGCGTGGCCCTACAGATAGCGCAGCGAGGAAGAAGAGATCCTGGCTCTCAAGAGCACGGCAGTCAGCTTATAACCCCTGGCCAAGACCTGTCACTCTGGCGATCCAGGACCTTTTGGGGTACACCATAAAGCCTGACCCTAAACATCTGTAGCCTTCGTAGTTTCGGTGTGCCCCAAAATCAGTAGTCTGAGGACATTTTACTAAATAAGGCAGGGACGGATTTTTTAATCACATACAAGGTAGGACTGTGAAACAGCCCAGCCAGTTTGGAAAGAAGCTCAGCGGCTGCTCAGAATGTTAAACGTCCCATGTTACACATTAAAAGTTCCCATATGATCTGGCATTCTATTCTGAGGTATGTGTCCCCAAAATATAAAGAACATAATCCGTGTAAAATATGGACATGGATGTTAGTGCGAGAGTAGAAATAATTCCCAATGACCATCAAATGATGGATGGATAAATGATATACGATATGTGCATCCAATGGAAAATTATTAGGCAGTTAAAAAGGAATGAAGTGCTTACACATGCTACCACCTCGATGAAATGTGAAAACATTCTGCTCAGAGAAAGAAGCCTGACACTAAAGGCCACACAATGTGGTTCCGTTGTAGGGAGTGTCAAAAATAGGCAAATCTACAGAAACAAAAAGATTAGTGGCTTCAGGGATTGGGTAAAAAAAGACAGAAGAGGAATTGACAATGGCTTTGGAATTTATATTTGAAGCTAGGAAATGTTCTAAAATTAGGTATTGGCGATCATTGGCGCAACTCAGTGAAAATACTAAAAACCATCTGATCTTGTATTTGCAAAGGATGAAAATATGTGTGCGTGCGTGTGTGCGTGCGTGTGTGTGTATGTGTGTGTGTATGTGTGTGTGTTGAACATTCCAATACTCTTGTACTTAAGCTGAGTAGAGATACAGTATACTTTTAGAAACAATTTCCTTTCTCAAACGGGACAGACAGGTGAAATCCTTTGCTATCACAAGAGTCTCAGGTGAACAAGGAGAGGGCCTTTTTAAAATTCCTCTTGGGAGGAGACACGAGGGACTCTGGCCTGCTTAGGTGGAGAGTAACTTCTCATCCTGCTTCCCTGTATGGATGGTGATTACAATTGTTGATTTTGACACACGTGAAAAGTAACACTTTTGCCGGGCGTGGTGGCGCACGCTTGTAATCCCAGCATTCGGGAGGCTGAGACCGGAGGATCCGGGTTCGCGGCCAGCCTCAGCTACCTAGTGAGGCACTCCGCAACTTAGTGAGACTCGGTTTCAAAATAAAGAATAAAAAAAATGGGGCTGGGGGTATAGCTCGGAGGTAGAATGCCCCTGAGTTCAATCCCCAGTAAAAAAAAAATAAAAAAAAAAAAAAAAAAAAAAAAAAAAAAAAAAAAAAAAAAAAAAAAAAAAAAGTAACACTTTTTATATCAGTCTCCCTAGCAGGGGTGAGGAGGCTCCTTATTGGAAACCAGGACCCATAGCCACTAGGACCCATAGCCAATGTGAGCTTTACCCCAACCAGCCTCCCATGATGGTAAATAACATGGGGAGAAAGCCGATATACCCTCGTCCTTCCAGAATGAGTCTTGCAACTGGCAAAGTTTTAAATTATCTTCTTCCTACGGTAGCCATTCACAGGCCGCCCTTGGGGAGCAGGGCTCAGGCAATACTTTGTGCCAGCCTATTTCATAGCATTCTGTCTTTTTTTTTTTTTTTTTTTTTTTTTTTTGGTACTAGGGGTTGAACCCAGGAGCATTTTACCTCCGAGCTCCACCCCCAGTGCTATTTTTTTAGACTTTATTTTGAAGCAGGGTCTCACTAAGTTGGGGAGGGCCTCACTAAATAGCTGAGGCTAGCCTCGAACTCTCTATCCTTCTGTCTCAGCCTCCCAAGAACTGGGATTACAAGGGTGCACCACCATACCCAGCTTGCGCTCTGTCTTCTAATCCACAATGCTGTGATGAAGCCATTGCTTACTCTCACTATGAAGGTAAGGAGATGGTTCTAGAAAAGCTCATGAGCCTTCTCCACAGCCAAAAGCCACTTCTGGGTTCATCTGAAGTCACACAGCTCAAAAACAATATGGAATTGACTGTCAATTTGGATTCGTCAGTTTCCAGGGCTGGGAGCTTGAGCTAGGGCTGGATTTCTACAAAAGTACAAAGATAACATTAGCTTCTAAGTCATGAGAGCTATGCCCAGGTACTGGTCCCCTTGCCAACTTTCCTCAAGTCAATTCTATACTATCATTGATAGACCTAAAATGTCCCTCCTAAGTTCACAATATTTTCTATACCCATTCTAGTTATTTTGCTTTTTCTTTTTGCTTTGTTTTTGTTGTTGTTTTTTATAAGCTATTCAATTCACTAACTTGAGTTTTATACCCTCTTCCCCCTCCCATCTGGGTAGCATATATTCATTCAGTTACTGAGCATTTATTGAACAATAGCATGTGAAAACACCATTGCTAGGTATTAGGAGCGCAGAGCAAAAGGCAAATAAAGTAAGGTCCCTGCCTGAATGCAGCTCACAATGTGGTAAGAAAGAAAAGTTGAAGCAAAAGCACCAAGACCTAAGTGGCTAAAGAGCTGAGGACACACAAGCGAGTGGGGAGTTCCCACTCTGCAAAGAGTACTTCCCCAACATTTGAAGGCTCAGAGTTGAAAGTAAGTCAAGAAAAGTCAATAAAAGCCTACAATTATGCAAAAAAGTAAAAATAAAAGTAGAGCAGGCACAGAAAACTTCCAGAATGCGTGTAAGACATACTGCACACTGCTATGGGAGCCGTGTGCTCTTCAGAAACAGCTTTTGCAGGGGGGAAGAAAGAAAAAAAAGAACTTCCTATCGATCTAGCAACACAGCCA
Source organism: Graphiurus murinus (assembly GCA_004027655.1). Lineage (NCBI taxonomy): Eukaryota > Metazoa > Chordata > Mammalia > Rodentia > Gliridae > Graphiurus > Graphiurus murinus. The sequence continues at coordinate 20,462 of PVLC010003781.1, forward strand.
TCTTGATCTTGGAAGAGCAGGCCATTTTGTCCCAAAAATCTATAAGGCAATCAATTCCTGATTAAGAAATTTTTATTATTCTTTATAGAGATAATTTAGCATTTCTCCAGCACACTAACTTATTTCCACTCACTCCGTTTTTAAAAGACATGTCAACTCTAGACGCCTGAGGAACAAAGGATGTGCACAGAGGAAGCTGAGGTGAGTTTTGAAAGGATGTGTGCTTCTGTTATAAATATGCATATTGCTCCAGCAACTAAACTCAGGTGTCTTCTTTTTTTTTAACCTCCCACACTTGAAAAAGTCTACAGAAATGTGAATCTATTGACATGATCACATTGTGTTTTGTTGTTTTGTCTTTCTAGGCCCGTTAGGGACACGGATGAAGAACATTAGATACAAGGATGCATGTGTAATCTCTGACTTATGGATCTCCTCTACTTGCTAATTCATCCCTGCTGAGCAGCGTCAGGGTGCTCAAGGTCTTAACTTTTTTTTGCAGATCCCAATTACTCAATGTAAACAAATGAAGAGGAAGTATGGGTATTCAATGTGATTCATTTGAACAGAAGGTAGGAGACATTAGCATCGATGTGTTCCAGGACTTGCAAGCAAAGCACAACTAAATTTAGCAGCCAGTGATATTGATTTGATTAAAAATGGTTTAAGACTTGTAAATGTCACTGGAACTTAGCAAAATGAATATTATTAAATCCTTCTGGTGATGGGGAAAACTAACAAAGGGATTTGCAGTGGTTTCTGTAATTAATTGCTCTGTCATGATTTATATTAACTTACAGTACAACTCCATTAGCTCAGACCTGTCATCTCTGCTCAAGTAACCACCAAGTAATCACTAGCACATTAAAGAATAAATTAGTTTTTGGCTCAGAGCCTAGTTGTAGAATGTTTCATTTGTGTCTGCTGTAGACATATGTACCTAATAAAGTTGGGACGAATGAGTTAAAGTACATATATATCATTGTCAGCGGGTCGCATTTTAGAGACAATACCCTCAGCATTGTTCATTAGGTCTAATGAGTCACGGCATTGCTTTGTGTTTAGCAAATGCCTTCAGGTAAGCTGAGAGGTGAAAAATTCCTTGAAAATAGGTAGTCTCCAGAGAGTTTCCCCTCTTAGCAGTCTGCGGCCTGTGGTTGTCATAATAGTTTCATGTGGTTTCTGTTAACACTTCATTACCCTAAAGTTGGATAAATGATCCCCTTGCTTCTGCCCTACGTGCAAACACGGAGCCAAAGCCTCAGCTACTACTACTTACCATAGATTATGGGGATTTGTAAGATTCTATCAAATCATCTTTGACTTTGATAGTTGGATGATGCCCTAAGCGAGGGGTTTGATAGAGGGCTGTTTTACATTTCAAAGAAAGCTCCCATTGCCTCCAGGGTTTGTAAGCTAAAACTTGAACCACTTCCTTTTCATTTCAGGCCAAGAAACGCTGCGTTGGCACTCAGCTGGCCAGGATGAGAGGCTGACCCAGGGAGCGGCGCCCGCGGGGCCTCGCCGTGGCGTGGAGGCTGTGCAGGGATGGGGGGAGCACGTGGCCCCAAGAGCTGGCCAGAGCCGCGCCGCTCCAAGGGCAAAGTCATTTCAGCTCACATCTCTGGGCACTGCCCAGACGCTCATAATTCGTCCTGGATCATTTCTGCAATTTGAATGATCAGATGTCAGCGACGGCTCCGCAGATGCTGTCCCTGCCGCGCAAGGAGCACGCACGCAGGGCTTCTCCTGCCTGGCGGAGCGGGATGACGAATGTCCAAAGCACAAAAAGATGCAGCCTCGGCCAGCTGGGAAAGGTGTAGGTGGCTGAGGATGGAATAGGAGGCGCGTGAGTCCGCTTAGGAAATCCGGGAGGCTCCCTTTTGCCCTTCCGATATGCTGAGTGATTCGATTTTATATTTGCCAAGATTGGTGCCGTCGCGCCCAACCCAGAGGGCCCCCCCTCCAAAGTCTATCCAGTGTGTGTCCTGCCTAGTACTGTGCACCCCTGACTTCATTTTTAAACAACTAACCAAGAAAAAGAAACATTCTCTCCTGAAATAAAAACTGGTGATCGGAGAGGAAGGAAAGATATTGGAAGGGAGGAGGAAGACAGAATATGGCAACAGATAAAAATGGTTAAAGGAGAACGAACATACAAGTTTTTTTTGTTGTTGTTGTTTTTTATAACATATGTCAGTTCTAAATATGGTTCAGGTAACCAATAAGTGAAGAAGGAGCTCTTCATCCAGCTAGCCTTTCTGTGGTGTTTTTCTGCTTTCTCACGCGATGTCCCCACTGAAGCCAACCCCAAGACTGAGACAGGATATAAAATAATGTCTGTGAAATCTTTTCTCAGCTAAGTAGTCTCATGTTCATTTTTGTGACATCTTAACACCATTTACCTTTGATCCTGACACATCAGCAACTAGATATATATATAAAAAAATTACACCCAAACTAAACTTTAAAAGTAATAATAGCCATCATTTAACATTCGTTCAGTAGTGAAAAAAACATTTCATCAAAATAAAATAAAGTGGAGACAGGAGAGAAGAAGGAGAGATGTCAGTCAGCCAAAATGACAAGTTTGGCTGATTACTTTTTATGAAATCACTCCTTTATTTTTCCATCTCCCTTATTTTCAGTTGCTCTTGGAACAAAACCAACACGTTCAGAGAGAATGCACAGACTCGCGGGTGGAAAGAATTAGAGGCTTTACTCAGAACACAAAGACAGCCTCTCCTTAGGCATCGCTTTGTGATTCCTGTCCTTTGTTTATGTTTTCCCCAAAGGGTTTGGAAATATCAAATATAGACACTAAATCTATTAGAACAGCAGATTCTCTTTGGCCAAGAGAGAGAGAAGCACATGCAGATCAAACATACAGATTTATCTAATCTGTCCTTGTCTAGAAGAAACTAGATCATCTGAACAGTTATTTAAAAAAAAAAATGGGGATGATTCAGAAGGTATTGACAATTCCTTCTTTTCTAGTCTTCTGTTTACCTCAATTAACTAATCACTTAGAAAGATAAATTAAAATACTATTTTTCCTTGTTTCTCATATCTGTTGGCCTGTGTGTGCATGTGTACGTGTGTATGTGTGTGTGTGTGCCTGTGTGCGTGTGTGCATGTGTGTGTGTGTGTGTGTTCTTAACAACTTCAAACAAATTATATAGATTTTTCCTTTTTTCCCCTCCACTTTGAGCGCCGGCAGAAGTTTCACATGCAGGGTTAAGCGCAAGTCCTTCAGTAAAGCGAATGTTTCATTCTCCACCACAGAGCCCACATATTCCATTCAGAGTCGCTTCTTTCACTTCTAGATGTAAAGAACAGCTGCCTCCCTAGTTGCTAAAGAAGATCCTATGTACAAAGTTAACAAAACACGGCCCGGACAATGGATTTGATCTCTGCCGCAGGGAAGCTGTACTTTCAAATTCATCTCTTTCTGGCTCCAACAAATTACATGTCCCTGAAAAGATCTGGTGACCCTTTTTAAGTGTGCTCGTTGAACAAGCTCAGAGGTGACCATATGATTTAGTGCAGCACGTTAACATTTTGCCAAGCCCTGTGGGTTCCGAATGGGTCCTCTGTGGAGTACGGGCTTCCTCCCTTGGTGGCATCCAGGGGATCCATCAACGACACATAAACTGTTTATGCAACCAGCTATTTACCTTTCCACAGATAGGACTGGATGCTGATATATCCCCGACCCCCAACCCAAGATGTCCTTTCATCATCGCAAAATGGTATTCTTTAACTATTTGTTTTTCATTTATTTGATGGGACTAGAGAAACCTGCTTTTATTAGCAAACTTAAATATAGTCCTGTATTTACACTCCTGGGAGACATATTCAAGCACTTGGAATATAAGTGATAAATAGGTCAGTGCTCTGGAAAATCATTGTGCCATATATGAAATCTATTTCAGGTTTTCTGCTAACTCTCACTGATGGGCAGCTTGTGGGCTCAGCGTTAGTGGTGAGGTCTAGGCACTTGCACATGGATCTTGCAAAAGATATTCAGTGAGGCTAGGTCAAAGCTAGAAAACGATCCATGTGATTTTGTAGCTGAAATAGTGCTAACCCACATTGGTTTTCTAATTAAGCAATGTGCATGAACACACAGTTGAAGGATGCTATGTGTCTGATTGGCTGCATTGGCTTTTCTGCTGCCTCTTATACACAGGTTGTTTGGCCAGTTGGTTGACCAACCCAGTCCTTAATCTAACTCTGTCTTTCTGTCTTCAAATTCAGTTGAAGTTATTCATCTTCTGTGTTGAACCTCTCCTGACTAGCAGAAAAACAAATTCTTTTCTCTAAAAAACAACAACAAAAAAAATTCTACTGTATATTTATTTTTACATTTTTCCATCAATAGACACATGTTTTTAATTCTGTATGTGAATTCACAAGACTGGATTCTGAAACCTCTGCATGTTCTCTCTCTCTCTCTCTCTCTTTCTCCCCTCCCTCTCCCTCCCCCCATAACAGACTCTGGAACTCTGGGGGTAAAATAAAGATTAATTAAAATGATAATTTAATAAAGACTAAAATTGAATATCGTAGCAAGCAAATGTCTTAATTCTACTCCAATAACTCTGTCTACACTCCAATTTCACATATTCTTTGCATTCAGTTTGCTTACATGATAATTATATACCGGTAAGATGAGCACCCTAAATATGGCACCCACTTGGCATTAATGATGACTCAGGTAGCATGAAGGCAGGGAAAACGTCTTTTAGAGCTTAAAAAAATCTATTCATAAGACTTATTTATGTTCTACACAATAGAAAATTAGCATGCTTTGTCTAGAGTTAATAGTACTTTGGTAATGTGAAACTCAGAAAATGTCAAACCATACAGGAGTGTTTCAAAATACTGATTCATGAAGGTGGGTAATAAATTTACTTACATCATGACAGAATAAAATTCAGAAAAGATTCTGAAATGCCTCTCTTTAATTAATTACTCCTACAGAGAGTTTGACATGAATCAAAAAGAAAAAGTGAAAGAGTGGAATGTTTTTCTTTAATAGGCACTTTAGAGCATTCTCTCTCTCTCTCTCTCTCTCTCTCTCTCTCTCTCTCTCTCTCTCTCTCTCTCTCTCTTTCTCTCTCTCCTCTATGAAGAACTTGTACAAAGTAGATATAAACGACCTGCCATTTATATTCATTTAGACATGGTGCGGGAAAAAACACGAAGTCATGATTGTAGAATTTGTGTGAGTCAACCAGCTTCATTGCCTTCAACTTAGAAGGTGCTCTCTATCCAAAGGGTTGAAAGGTGAGCTGATGGTCAGATGAAAATATCCAGAGAAGAATTTGGATGTATTTATTCCTAGATTGTCTCTTAAATAAATATATTAATTTTTTATGACCTAATGATGAGAAGGGGAGAAACACCTGTAAAGCACATACATACTAATGAAGAGGAGTCCTACATTAGACACCAAGGAAATAAACTTGCAGGGCTGGCTTCTGTCCAGCTTGGAACAGATGTTCCAGCCCATTGACCTAACACTGTAGCTAAATGACTAGTCAAGTTACAATCCCCCAAAGCTAAACTGGAGAATATAACACCTCCTAGTGCTGTTTTGAGAAGTGTTCTATAAGTAGTAATTACAGATATCAATTTAAGTTCTATTTCTAAAAACCACATCCTAGGTGTTCTCAATACAAGTTCTCGTGTCTGTCTTCCTATTTCCTCCATTTAAGTGGTTCTGCACATGAACAGAAATTGAGGTGATTCTTGGCTATCTTACTTTTTCCATTAGTGTTTGAGAGAGTAATTTTGTTATATACAACTTCAAAGATCTAAGACATTAATTAGAAGATATCACAGCAGGTACATATCTCCCTGCTAATAACTCATGACATCAAGCCAATCATTTGCTGCCTGGGATAACTACCCACCTAAGATTGTTTTTGGACCCTTAATCAAAGAAATATCTCCTCCATAATTTTATTAGAATGACTAGAGCCACCATAATGGAAACCATTACTTGACTTAAAAGTTTACTTAAGCAGCTAGTATGTTCTAGGGACTAGAGATTCAGTAATAAATGACATAGTCTCTCCCTGTCTTCAGGAACTACACAGTCCAATGAGGGAGACAGATGTATAAATTGCTGTGCATTATACAAGGTAGAATCAACATGATTTATGATAGAATAATAAGCAAATGCTATTGAGTCACTGATGTTAGAGGGATGCATCATAAAAGGAAGTTCAAGGAAACTTTCACAAAAAGAGACTAAAATGTAAACAGGGCTTCAATAATGAATATAACTTTAAAAAGCAGAAGAAAAGGGGGCTTCTACAATGAACAAAGACCTGGAGTGTCGAGTACAGCAAGAATCTTGATTTGATAAGAACATAACCTGAATGGAAGGATACCAGGATCAAGGAAGCGGGTCACCAGGGTTATAGAGGAGGGTGTGAAGCATCATGCAAAGGAACCAGGAATTGTCTAAGGCGCAGAAATAATGAAAGGTTTTGGAGAGGAGTCACAGGAACAAATATATGTTTTTAAAAGAAAACTCTTCAGCATAGAGCTGGACTGGAGACATAAGAGCTTAGAAGAGCAGAGAATATGGGGAGTGAATAACCAGAAAAAGAGATCAGCCAGCGAAGGTAGGAAACATGATAGGCATTGGTAAGATCAGGAAACCCTAGCAAGTGGTTAGGTGCAACAGGAGAAAGCTCAAGTTTGGATTAAAGCAGAGAATCCAGGCTGAATGCAGCCATTGTCTGGAAAAACCAAAAGCAGGTTTAGGTAAAGTGAAATCACCAAGGTTGTTTTGGGATGCCGAAAAAAAAAAAAAAAAAAAGAAAGATAGAAGGAAAGAGAAAAATATGAAGGAAAAGTCAGAAAGAAAAGAAACAATGACAACAAAAAGATAAAGCAGAAGAAAGAGATTTATTTCCTGAAACAGAGTCAGTTTTATTCAAAGTGGGAATTTTGGAAAGTCTGGTTCTTTGATGTCATACAGAAAGTAAAATGAATTGAATTTTTTGTCAATTGTATCATGATTTGTCACTATTTTCCTGGCATTCTCATCCATTAGTAAGCTACTTAGATTTCAGATTACTCATTCACGGCCACAGTGAAAATGGCTCACCAAGGAATGCATTCATTCATTTATTCAACAAATATTTATCAAGACTCTCCTGTCCGCCCGGCACTGTTGCGAATGCCGGGCAGACAGTAGTGAATAAAACAAAATCCCCTCCATCCAAAAATCCAAAAGGATTTTTAATCCTTTGAAAAGCACATTGAATGGAAATTAAAGTTGTCAAATTAAGGCCTTATGTCTCATTTTCACATGAAAGGAAATTAGATACACTCATTAATATTTACAAGGTAAGTTCAGGGACATGCGATTTGACGGTTGCAGGAACTTTGGATTCTTTGAAGGAATGCTGTCTTTTGTCAGTCCTGGCTCTGCTCTGGGCTTCCGTGATCTCTGTGCTCATCCATGAAAATGAGGGACTTGAGACTAAAATCAGAGATTCACAACTAACTACTCCTTAGGATCATGGGAAGGGGTGATGGGGGAGGGGGAGCAGGTATGAAATACAACTTGGCCTCGGCCCCATCCCATACCAGACCAACTCAAGCAAAATCTTTCGAAGTGGGATGTTTTCATTTTAAACTTATCTGGGTGATTCTGAAGGGGTGGCTCCAGGGCTGAGATCCACCAATTGTACCATCAGCCCTTTTCACAGAGAGGAAAAATAGAGGGCCACTCCCACCTGGTCCATCACATAACCCTGTGTTCTACAGAGCTGGGTTTCAGGCTGGGAGGTCTGGACACACTCACTTTGAAGGCACATGTGTCATTTCCCACTAGTAAACTGCCAGCCACATGGACAGCAGACACCTCCCAGGAATGTAAGATGGTCACACACCACAGCCAATACAGACAAATAAGAGTATGGGGACACTGCACACCTGCCAACAGTGTTTTTTTGTTTGTTTGTTTTGACTTGTTTTTTTGTTTGTTTGTTTGCTAGCCTCTTAAAAAATAAAAGTTAGAGATTTTTAGACTATAAACATCTGAAGAAGTTGTTTACATATATGTTTGTTCAATAGGAAGACATATACAAAGAAATATTATTGGTGACTCAGTACTAGTAATAATATTTCTTATCCATCTACATAGTAGGTCGTTGTACTCCCTTGATTTATCCCTTGGACTTCAGTGAATGCTGCATGGACCTTCCCAGTTAAGGTGATATTACCCAACCTCTTACAAACTATTGTGAAGGAAGGTCCAACAGACAACGTGGCAATGGCCTCAATAAATGCAGAATGCTGTAGGATCCAAAGTAAAACTAAGTTTTCCTGATCATAAGTCCAAGTTGGTTATGCTACTTTGTGATTCATCTAAAACGTCTTCTTTTCTTCTTTCAAATTGCCCTCACCATCATAGGACCCTAAGAACTCAGTGAGCAAATGGTTTGATTAAAATTGGTTGTTAAAAGTTGAGATCAGAGATTCCCCTTCATGCATTCACTCCCTGCTTCAGTGGCTTCTTGGCTTTACAGGAGGCTCATTAATAGACCAGCTTGCCCAGTTTGTCATCTATTTCATTATGCAAAATATATACTTTTCAATTACTTTTCCTGTGTGAAAAATCTCTTAACTCTAACCAGATATAATGATTTCTTTGGGTTTCTTCTCAACCTCTGAATGGCTCAGCTTTCCTAAAATCTCAATTGGGGGTAGAATACTTGGAAACCCTGATGGGAATTAATTTTAATGTAATGATCTTTATGTGCCCATTAAAATAAGAGTGAAATAGCGCAAAGCTGACCACTGGGCAAATCTAGTATTGACCTCAAAGGGAGGAGGAAAAAAAACTGCTCAAAGCTTTCTGATCATTTTGTTTAATCTAGTTCACACAGAACGTAAAGAAGCTAAACCTAAAATAAAGCTTTGGTTTTGCAACACTAATTTTATTTCAGTTCTGTGAATAAAGTTGAAAAAGTTAAAATGGGGATGCTCTTATCTTCCAATGGTCTTATCTAAAGTTAAGCCTTTTACAACAGTAGTAACTGAAGGTACACACACACACACACACACACACACATACACACACACACACACACACACCCCACACACACCAAGGATCCAGGACAGGTACTATGACAACGGGTATTTGGTGAAAAACTTTGCTCTCACATTTGAATCACATTTTTTTTTTCATTTACCTTCATAACCCCAACGCTGGACATGGCCTCCCAGTCAATCAAGACATACAGTCAGGGCTGGGGATGTGGTTTGTCCAGCACACACAAATCCCTGGGTTTGATCCCCAGACCAGAATAAAGAAAAAAAAAATAGGTCACATCCAGGGATTGACCTAAGTTGTCTGGGTTTGTTGAACTGCACACTATGATGTTCACACGAGGAGGAAATTGCCCCAAGATGCATTTCTCATGGCACCCCATTTAGAGGTGCCCGACTCCAGTGTTGTCTTCTTGTCTTCGGGACAAGATACTATTTGTGAACGCCTTGATTTGGTGCTAATGGCACAATAGGACTTGGGTACACGAAAGGTGACTTCTATCAAGGCAGTCAGCATTAACCTAGAAAAATCCACCCTCACTCCCCACATCATCAGAAGGCAAAGTTGGTTGAGAGTAGAATTACCAAGTCAGGGAGGCTTTGGAGGGCAAGAAATAGGGATGGGGTGGAAGGGAGTGTAAGCTGGACAGCCCCAGTGTGAGCACCTGAGAAAGCCAGGCTGCAGGTTCAATTGAGGGCCATGGAGAACCTTAGGGCAGGCACTGGGTGTGACCAGCAGGCCGGGGATGGTAACACAAGAGCTTTGATGCTGTGCATACATAATTCAGATCCTGTATCTACCTCTTACTCACCTGTGACTTTGAGAAAATAACTTAATTTCTCTGATCTCAGTTTCTCCTTTAGGAATTAAGAAAAAAAATACTTTTGGGGAGACTCTAACGAGGTGAGCAGCCCCTTTCCTGTACCTTTCTGTTTTGCTATGATAATAAAGCATAGCAGGTAATTAAACAGACCTAATTTGTGTGAGGGGGGGGCATTTAATACTCATAAATAAGATAGAAGGCAACATCCTTTAAGATAAACCACCTTCAAAATAAGTCTCAGGCCTGTTCTCCCTTTTTATAAAACACTTGACGTGAGCTGTGTTTTGAGCACACAGGATACAGTATTTGATGAAACAGAAGTATATTTACAATAGAAGATTTCCCCCAGTAATTTGTTAATTATGCTTAAAATTCAATCACATTCACTTAGTGCTTTCCTTGTCATTGCAGACCAGCACACTCTGACAAATTTACTGACATGAGATGACTGTGATCTTCCGTAAAGAAACAAAGATGTCAGAAAATATTTTATAATTGTGAATAATGCAATGGGAACCATCTGTAAATAAGAATGCTAGTACTAAAGGTGCTCCCGGTTCACCAGAGGAGGCTGGTAGCATAGAGGGTGCAAGGACTCTGCTGCGACTGTCATCTACCACACACAGAGGTGGCCAGACCTGCACCCCTGGGGGCTGGCTCCTCACTTTCCAGTGGACTACTGACCACACATTTGACCAGAGGGGAACTTGGCCTTGCTTCAGTTTGGCTAAATACCCCTGAAGATCTCAGCTGGGACAAGTCTGGAGGAAGAGGGGGGGGATATTTTATCAAACCAATTGTCATTTTCTCTGGGTAATTGCAAAGAGATCTACCTAAAGTCTGAATCCATCCAAATGACACTTTATTACTCTGGGCTAAATAATAGTTCTCAACTTACAGATCTTCAGAAGGATATATTATAATGAATAATTAATTAACTAATATTGATTAAGACCCCAGCACATGGGAGATACTTTAAGATTTGGTATGTGTATACTCACTCAGTAGATTATTTTCATGTTCCATCCATTTTCCTGCAAATGATGTAATTTTGTTCTTCTTTATGGCCGAGAAAAACCATGTTCTCTCCTAATGTGGAAGCTAGAGAGATATTTGGAAATAAGGGCAACATCAGAGAAATGAGCAAAGACCCCAGGGGAGTGACTGAGGGGGACTAGCAAGGAGGGGGGAGACGGAGTCATAAAGAATGCGCAGTAGAAATACTGCCATGAACGCATATGCATACAAAATTGCCAATTCTAATCTCAAAGATTTGCAAGGGGAGGGGGGAGGCAGGTGGGGAGGGTAACAAGAGTTGTGTGCATGTATTTTTCTAACACTCTGTGCCCCCAGATGATGTAAAATTATGATGCACCCATTAAAAAAATTAAGTTGGGGCCATTTCCATTTTAAAAAAAAACGATTTGTATAGGATGCAGAGAAAAATATTCAGTGTTTTGCCCTGATGAGCTTACATTTTATGTAGAACGAACCAAGCCCGAGATGTTTACCCAATGAAGGATTTCCACCTAGCAGGGCAGGCTTAGCACTATTGCCTGCACTCATTTGGCCTTTTATGAGAAGCCCTAAAGGAAGAGCTTTCCTGGCCCACAAGAGAGAGAAGGGTGTATCTATTAGCTGTTGCTGCGTAATACCTCAAGTCTCAGTGGTTTAAAGAAACAGGTACTCGTTATTTGTCATAAAGTCTATGGTGAACCACGTGCTTCTGATAAGAATCCAGGCAGCTTTGGATGATCTTTTCCAGGTTCGCCTATGAGTCTAAGTGGATGGGTCAGTCTGGCCCAGTGATTTGGCCGGCTGGCTCAGTTCTGTCTTGTGACTCATCAGGTTATTCCACACTTGCTACCATAGAGAAGAGGCACCCGACAGAGACAGGGAGTGTGCAAAGTCTCCTGAAACCAACATGCCCAAAGTCTCCTGAAACCAACGCAGGTCACAAGGCCAGCCTAGACTTAAAAGGTGAGGAAAGTGTAGCTGTATCTCCTTGCAACACCTGCAAGTACATTGCAAGATGAGTAGAAACCGGGAAGATGAACAATAGGAGTCATTTCACTATCACAGTCTCTATCCACCAGCCACAACCATTCCGACTCTTCTTATATGGTAAATTCATGTTCCCCCTCGTATCAATGAAACACCTGCTCACTAAATTGTCTATTAGCTTACACTAAAATCACTTTGTGGGCTTACTTTTCAAGAGGTGTAATAACATCTGGCACAACTAATAAGTTATTTTAGGAAGAACCCTACATGCACGTGGCGCTGGCTACTCATAGCCCCTGAGTTTGGACTGTCGGTGAGTAATATTTGCCAAGAAAAAAAAAATGGGGAGAGAGACATCACACAAACCCTCACCGACAGAGCCATAGTTCTGGGTTTTTTTGGTTTTTTGTTTTTTTAATGCAAGTTTAGAAGGCGATAGAGAATTTATATATGTATACACTTCCAGTCAGTCTAATCTAGACCCCCAGATAACCCCTGGGAGTGTTCAGGTAACAAAACCATAAATAATATTTTCAGGGCTGTCCTTTCAGGTCACTTAAAAACTTGGCAAACAAGAAAATTACGCTACAAAAGTAGCTAAACACAAATTGAAAGGCCAGGCTTCACTTTGAGATGTGCACATGTGGCCAGTTGAAGCAAGTTTAATCTTCTGCCCAAGCATTTGGCCCCCCAGGGCACATAATAGAAAGCAACTGAACTTGTTTCTGCAAGACTGCTTACTCTCTTCCGCAGGTGGGCTCATACACCATTGTTCAGTAGCTCTCCTTTGTGCTTCAACCCATACTTGATTGGTTGCTAAGCAAAAATATAAACAATGCCAAAATACTTGGTAGGTATTTGGACAGATTAGGTGATAAAGTACCATAATTATGCAATTATTAATTAAAAGGGTCAAATTGAAAATTTAAAAGGCCAGGGACCCAAATTTCGGTTTGTAGTTATCATCCCAGTGTATGTTTAGAGAAAATGTACACCAACAAGTGTGGGCAGCCAATTTAAATCTACAAACGGTGCTGCAGTGTGTTTTCCAAATCCAGAAGGCACTATAATGCAAGAAGCCCAAATCAATAAAATATATACATTGAAGAGAGCTGCCACTTATTCCAAGTTTGTCTAAAAATGTATGACCAGTAAAATTGCACTTTCAGAAGTGCTACTGGGAGCAGAGTTTGAGAGAGCTACCAGGTAAGCGATATTTTGTAGGACAACATTTTTAGTTATTATCAATTCTGCATCCTAGGAATTCTCTGCATGGGAAGTAGAAGCGATACCCACCACAACTGTCACTACATGAGATAGCAGCTGCAGAAGACTGGTACAGTAATGTGCCTTAATGAGGCAGGCCTCTCTTATCCAGACTCCTTCCTGCACTGATTCTGAGCTCAGCCACTGGGCTTGCTTTGGCCAGTAGGACATCAGCCAAATGGCATAACCAAAGACTTGAAAAATGCTGTGCACCGGGGCCCACCCTCTTGGAAAACAGGCACTATGTGACAAAACCTGAGTTAGCCTGTTAAAGGCATGGGGCTTAGCCAACAGGCAGCAACAACCGTGAGGCATGGAGTGAGATCACAGAGGCCATCCAGCCCCGGGAGCTGCCAAATGCCTACAGTTGCACCGTATTGGGGAGCCCAGCAAGAGCTGCAGAAGGGCTGCCCAGCTGAACTCTGCCCAAGTTGCTGATCCACAGAATTGTCAGCACAGAAAACGACCATGGTTGGGACTACTGTCTTTTGGCATAGTGTGGAGTCCTGAGTTGAAATCAATTCAACAGGTATTTACTGAACACGTATTCTTCATTCAGACTACTAGTAAGGTATAAAGATAATACCAGCTGCACATTTTCCAAAGGGGCCTTTATTCTGGGTGAGACTCTATTGCAGGCCCTAGCGGGTTCTGCTTGCTCTATAATCCTGCCACAGAGGATTGCTGATAATTGTTCTGTGGTTCCTGCCACAGAAGGCCATTGCTCCCTGCAGATTCCTGAAAATTATTCCGCGATTCCTACCATGGGAGATCGCTGCTCTAGGGAAGCTCCCTGCTCTAGGGAAGCTCCCTGCTCTAGGGAAGCTCCCTGACACTATTCTTTCTCACAAAAACAACACGAAGCCTGATATAATAATATTAAGATAATTTAATAACTGGGGAGTCAGGGAGGAGATAGATGACAATTCTCCCGCCCATCTGTAGCCAGCACCTTACTTCTATAGAAACTTTAGACAAGGCATCAAAAAAGTTAATCAAACACAGAACTACAATTGTCACAAGTTACAATAAAGAAGGTCAGTGAGGCAGGCATGTGACAAGCTTGGAGGAAGGAGGGATTAGCCTTTGCTGGGTGGAGAGGACATCAAAGACCACACCATAAAGATGACACCAGGTCCCTTGGAATGTCCACTTGCAGACAAATCCCACCCAGCCAAATACTGTGTATTCAAACTGGGCTAGTCCAAGGTGATAATCTCAATGTGTGTTCTAAGATGGCCCTCGACAAGACTGTGTGAATATATTTATATGTAGGTTATATAAAAACAGAGTTGATTTTTAAGGGGAAGTTGTAGCCTATCTAGAGACCTCAAAGCAAAGGCAAGTGTTGGGGAACAGGAAGTGCTATAAAACCACAGATGCATCCCCACTGGAGCTGGGGCCAAGGGGAGGATAGGGAGAGGAAAGGAAGGAAAATGAGCACTCTACCAACAAGCCCTGGAAATTGATATCAACACACCCACACTTTGCTTGATGTCTCCAGTGGTCCTCCTCCCCGCCCTCTTTTTTCTTATACTCCTTCTCTCCTCTTCCAAGCCTAGTTTACATAGCTCTCAATATAGAAAAGAACACTAGGTAAAGCACAGTAACTTCACTGGAAATCCACACAGAGAAAAGCACATTAGTGCATTGGTATCCCCCATACCACAGCGTTGATATCATTAGCCACATAATCTGATGGAAAGTACAAAAGTGGTGGGCGAGGATGAGCCACATTGGTAGACGGGCTTTCAAGACCAGACATCTGGCCAGTATGTCAGCAGATGTGGTCCACGGGGCACAAAAGTATGCAGTAGAAATGGATCCTACAGGAAGGACAGGGGAAGGAGCCAGCCCTCTCCCCATGCAGGTGCTGCTCTCCAAACACCCCGCTATTTGGTTAGCTTTGCCACATTCCCAGTTCCAGGTAGACTCATCAGAACCACATAGCATGGAAACTCCACTGCACCGTGTGAATGTAAACATAAACCTTCTTCTTACATTTTATCCCTAACTCCTTACTAACTGGCTGTGCCTACCTCATAACCAGGAAGGAAGATGCTCCTTCTAGGTTAGTCGAACCAGACCTACACTGGGCTCTGGACCACACTACAGTGACTTTCTATAAAAGAAGTCTTATAGATAAGGCAAGTAAATAATTTTACATGACCAAATTTAGTTGGACTTTTATATGTCCAAGAAAGAATGGCCAGGCCACAGTAGCCCAAAAAAACAAAACAAAACAAAAACTTTAAAAAGCATAGTTAAATGGTCTTAGCACAGCAAATGAGGGACATTTAGTTTAGAAATTCTCAAATGAAAAAATAAAAGTTACAATTCAAAACAGCGTCGTAGTAATCACACCTCTAGTTTCCATGCTGGCCAAACTCTTTAGACCTTTTGTGGAAAAATATGGAAATATTCCCCAATGAGTCATCTTACTCCAGGATAGTTATTACAGCAAACTAAAAATCAATATCTAGAACAAACTATACTACTACGCTGCCTTTTTTTTCTTTTTAGTGGAGAGACCTGGGATTGAACCACTACTATGCTGTTTCTAAAACACTAATTCTAAATGCACATCTGTTTATAAACCAAAACTACTTTAAAAATTAACTCAAAATGTTTTCCCTTTTCTAATTTCATGTCTTGCTTATTATCCTTTACTTCATCTTCTTCACTATAACTCTACTACATTATACCATCATTATAAATGAGAATATATTTTTATATTAATATTAGTATATATCTTATCCTTTATAGTCAACCAAACAACTTCTGAAATATTTCTCATTCAATATACCCAACCTGTTGACTGGGCATTGTGGAGAGAGAGGAGCAAGATGGCAGTTAGCCCATGCCCCTGGGGGAGGCAGAAGACCTGAGACTTGTGTCTTGGATAGATACCTACTTCTTCTTCTCCTATGCTGAATTCCTCCAAAGCTCTCTTAAACTTTCCACCAACATGGGGGTAGGACTGATATACGTAACAGAACTGGGCAATGTCTGCCCATGGTGTTGTCTGCCAAGACTCTTTTCATTTTCTCAGGTTCTGTTTTTGTTCATTCATGGGTCTTTTTTTCTTCTGCCTATTTGTATTTACTACAATCTTTTTCTTTACCTCTTTATAAATAAGTTGTATCTGAAATGCTCAGGTATAGAGACCTTTGTAAGGGAAGACATTTGTGATATATCAAATTTAAAATGTAGCTGAGCATGGGGGCACAAGCCTAAAATACCAGTATTTGGGAGGCAGAGACAGGGGGATCACAGGTTCAAGGCCAACCTCAGCAAGACTCAGTAACTTACCAACACCCTGTTTCAACACACACACACACACACACACACACACACACACATAAAAATAAAAAGGGCTTGGGATGTAGATTGGAAGTAGAATGCTTCTAGATTCAAACCCAATACCAAACACACACACACACACACACACACACACACACACACACACACACACACAAACACACACACACACAATTAATATAAAACCATGTAAAGTGTGGGCCATAATAATGTCTTCTCATTTTACTATTTTATAATTTTCTGGAAGCTGATAGGCCAGTAAGTTTACTGACTAAAAGAAAAGTGAAAAGAGTTGCCTTTACCATTATAACTTTTTTCTGTTTTGTTTTGATACTGAGGATTGAACCCAGGGGCATTCTACCTTCAAACTACACCCCTAGCCCTATTTTTTTTATTCTTTATTTGGCAACAAAGTCTCACAAAGTTATGGAGGGCTTCACTAAGTAGCTGAGGCTGGCCTCGAACCTAGATCCTCTGGTCTCAGCCTCCCTAGGACTGGGATTATAAGCATGCACCACCATGCCCAGCTATGTAAAAAAAAAAAACCTCCCAGAGTAGAAATTTGAAAAATACCTAAAAATATAGCATAAGACTACATACTCTAATTACATTTTAAAAACTGTCCTATTTCTAAAAGAAATTAATGAAAGAAAAATTTAAAAATTCTATAAAGCTCTCTTTACACTTAATTCCAAAAATGTTACTCTTTACATAAAATCAACAGTTGTTATAGGTCATTATGACAGACTGGCAACAGTAAAATTATAATAAATTACCATAAATATTAGATAAAAAAAATCGATAAAATCTTTCTACACTAAAAAAGAAAAAAAAAGTGTTCTTTTTCTTTTCTTTAGAACATGTTTGCCTACCTTTTCTTAGTATGGAATTAAAATATTTCTTACCTAATTTACTATTATGTAGTTGAAACTATTAAATAAGTTATACCTAACATACACCTCCTTAGTTTGTTTTTAAAAAATCTTCCATAGATATTTGAAACCCATAGTAATATTTAAATCATAAAATCAAGCTAAAGATATTAGAGTTTATGTGTCAATTTTGTCCATAAATAAACTATGTAGAACCTACATGTTCTTCAAAATTCTAAACAGTAACATGAAGATATTTTCTTACACAAGCTTCACGTGAACCATGTCATTAAAGCCCGAATTTAATAATAATAGGTGAGATTCTAATAGTATTATCACCTGCAAAATACCAATTTAGGTCATATGTTTTCTCTCATGTGTGGAAGCTAGAGAAAAATAGCAAACAAAGGGACTTCAGATAAATGAGAGAGATCAGTAGAATACTACTGAAAGGGGGGTGGGGGAGGGAGGACAGAAGGGGCAAGGAGAATTGATGAAGAAGACAGTTAAAATAATGCTATGTCCATATATAAAGGTACCACTACCAATCTCAGTAACATGTATGGGAGGGTAGGATGCAGAGGGAATCACATCAAGTGCTGCCTGCATGCTTCTATGTTTGTATCACTTTGAACCTCTCTGTGATGTATAATTACAGTGTACCAATGAAAGTCCGAGAATAAAAAATAAATTTAAAAATAATAAATAAAAAGCTCTTTAAATTTTAAGATTAAAACAGATATTTAACCCTGAGTTATTATTTTTTTTCCTTTCCAACTGAAAACACCCAGAAATATTCGATGTGTCTTCAGTATAGGTAGCAGTTAAAGGGAGACAGCAGAGAAAAGAGAAATGGAACCAGAAACAGAGATCATAAAGGAAAGAGTACTTTTAGAAGATAGGGAAATAAGGAAAGGGTTTTAATGTAAATAGGATACCATCATCATGATTTAACTCATACATAAGTATACAGGGGGAAAAAAAATGGCCACATAAATGTGCTGGGTAAACTTTAAGAATCCAGAAAGGAGCCATTTATAGCGATGTAACCTTAGCGGTAAGCTAAAATTATTTCCTAAATAACAGATTTCCAGTCTTGCTGAATTATTGTGTGACCAAAGGGCAATAACTTTTGCCCAATCTCTCCCTCGGCTACCTGTAAAACCAGCAGCATAAACTAGATCCAAGTAATCTTAGGTACCATTTTCAGAGAAGCCAATTTGGAAAAGTTTTCTATGGAAAATTGAGTAAACTCACAGTTCAGGTCTGGGGAGAATTAATTACCTAAGTGACTAAAATCTACAGAACGAAAGAAAATAATATCATGTTAATTAAAAACATTTGATAGTAGTCATATCAGTTTTCTTTTTAGACCCTGTCATCGTGAAGAGTCAAGTCTAACCAGATATTCTTCAGATCTTCTATTGCTAACAAAGTTTAACTCAGATGTCATATAAAAGTTTTTGTCATAAAATATTTAGATTTCTAGGTAATGGTAAAATCTCCCAAAAAATGCCATAAATTAATTTTAAAATTTCCCTCTTTCATTCTCCTAAGAAGAAGAAAAGTCCGAATAATGTTATATATAATGTATCACTATGAATCTCACTATCAGGTACAATTAAAATGCACCAATAAAAAGTTTTTAATTTTAAAAAATTGGCTTTTCAATAATTTGAATAAGTGAGAGAGGACAAATTTGTACTGATTTTATAGTCATTTATTCATACACCTATTTAATAATTATTTCACCTATTGAGATTTGTCCAATAGAGCCATTATTTTCCTTTTAGTACTTACGCACTTTCAAACTCAATACAATCTGTTATTATGGCTTTACTGGTTCATGGTTATTCTGTTAGCATTTTAATTCTTATATGAGAATTCTTATGTAAATAAACCATATAAATATAGATTCAGGTAAATACAGAAATACTCTTAATTAATGAAATATAGAGCTTGCAAATTATATATATAGAGATAGATATAGACATATGGATTTCAACTTGTTTCATAGCTTCATATTTTTATATTGTACTTTTAAGATAAAACTTCTAAAAACTAGAGAAAATAATTAAGTTTACATCACTTTTTTTAATCAATAAAGGGTAAAGAAATCAGAGTTATTTAACGTAGAGAAAAGTTTACACTGTAAGTAACTGAGTACCAATTGACCTTTTTAAAAAATGGATAAATGCTAAAGCTGTAAGCCCCTAAGCCTAGTTCTAGTTTGAGAAGATAAATTGGACACAGATTGTGGCCAGCTACTCCCTGAGAAAACACCATAATAGAACAGACATTTAAGAAGTAGTGAAATGAGAGAAGAATTTCAGCAGAGAGTTTGCTGTCTTGAAAGCCACAGAGGAGGTAGACATCGGGCTGCCCACTGGAAAATGGGACAGGTTCTAAGTTCAGAATGGAAAGGTTCTATTCAAGAAGGAATTTGAAGTAAGCCTAAAAACAGACTTAAGGTTTCTTTACGTATCAAGAAGCCAGCTCTCACCTCCAGTGTAGGTGAAGGGTCTATAAATAAGTGACAGAAGATATGGCATGAAAGTTAAGCATCCCAGTGAGCATGTTGGTCCTCAGGGCAATTCCACTTCTGGAATTTGGAGAGCACGTTACCAGAGTCTTTGGGTATGCTCATTCTAAAGCGAAGCCTTCTAAGGGACACATCCCACCTACTCCACTCTACTTCACACATTATTCCAGTTATGAGAGAGACCTAGTAGCCAACCTGCCTTACATATACAACACTAGAGATGCACACGCAATTCCATATGAAGTCTTTAAAAATAAAAGTGGGCAAAAGAAGACATATGAGGAGAACCAGAAACATGGAAGAAAAGGACCAAGATGAACAGGAAAACCTCCACTGAAATAATTCAAGGAATACAAGAAAACTTTAAAAAAATCTAATATATATTCAAGATTCGAACAGATATCATATCCATAAAGCAAGAATGGTTTGTAATGAAAAAGTCTCAATCAGAGAATAAATCAGAGATATTAGAAATGAAAACTAATTAAACAAATTTAAATTGTCAATAAAAGCCAAGGAAATATTATAGAATATAGAACAGAGACAAAGAGAGGGAAAATGGGTAAGAAATTATATATACATATATGTACAAATATATATATGTGTGTGTGTGTGTGTGTGTGTGTGTGTGTGTGTATTTTCAGTAGTTGAAAATGGTATCATTAAGAATGGAGAAAGTAAAAAGTATTATCAAAGAAATCATTAGAAGAGATGAATTACAATTTTATATATGATATATGGTGTTTGAGTTTCTTTACTAAGTGCCCAGCATACTAAACAATAAAAGATACATACCTAAGCATATTTTTGAGACATTTGGACACCCAATGAAGAAAGAAAATCTTAAAATCTTTCAGAGATAATAAGAAGTAGCTTCAAATGAAGAAAATAAATATATGCATCAAAGTTTTCCATCAGTGACACTGGAGCAATGTCTTTAAAATCCCCAAAGAATATTATTTTCAACCTAGAATTCCATACCCAGCTAAGCTATCAATAAAACATGAAGGGGGGTGGGGTGGACAGAAACTTTAACATAAATGCAGAGGCTCAGAAAATATAATGTCTGTCATCTTTCTTAGAAAGTTAGCTGAAGATATAGTCCAGCAAATTGAAATGTAGATACAAATCCATCCCAGTAAAGTAGACAAGTCCTGAGGAATGGCAATGCTGCTGAACCTAAAGAGGAGCCACACCAGAATAGGAGGAGAGAGGGCTGACTTCATAAAATGTACATCACAGTTTTAGGATAAAAATAGTGGATGAGACAACAACCTGAAATGTGGCCATTAATGGAACACGAGGAAAGAAAATCCCCTCGAGCTTGATGGTAGCAACAGTCTCCTTCAACTTCTCAGGAGGGAAAGAGATTGCCTAGTCACAATAACATATACATAATCTAGTACATAAAACTACTTTATGCATGTAAATATTGTTATTATTGGTTCTCAAACTGTAGGTCAACACAGAAAAGCCTAGAATTTCTTGCTATGATTACAGGATAAAATGTAAATGTAACCAATCCTGAGAATTTATAAGCAAAATTGCTGCTGATTGAATATGGATATAATAGGTAGGAGCCAAACTGTGTTCTTCTCTCAGTTTCAGGAGTGGAGAAATATTGTCAATAGTTCACAAGACAATAAGTAGAAGCTTAAGTGTATTTTTAATTATAAATTCTACCAATAAAAGAATATAAGCACATTATATATTAATATATAATTAGCAAATATCAAGAACAAGAATGGGAGGCACGAGATGGAGTAAGGTAAGGGTGTAGTTTCCCAGAAAGTGTTTGGTGAATGGTGTCATAAAATTGATAGTTCTAAAAATAAATAAATATTATTATCCAGAGACATGAAGATAATCAAAAACAAACTTTAAAAATGACAGTATTGGGCTTTCCTGTGGGAAGTAGTCTGAGAATGGCTATGACTATTATTTGAATTGTGTCCTACAACAAATTAACAATGTTTTAAATAGGCATGTGTCATTTTGATAAAACTCTTCGTAATTAAATAAGTAATTTTAAACCATCAAGATTTTTCTTAGACTTTAAAAAAACCACAAAGACATATAATTGTGAAACAGTTAATCTATGAAAGGAAATAATCATAGGTCCTATTTCCTGCACAGATACACTATGTGAGATGTTAGGTGCCTAGTTTCTGAAGATCCCCGTTCACTGATGTAAAAAGTGAGATCCAAGGAATGTAAGTAATTGATCTGAAGTCACAAAACAGTTGAGTACTAGAGCCAAAGGTACTCCAAAGTCTAAAAAGTATTTAAAAACCAAATGAAAAGGGTTGCATTCAATGGTCTCTGAAGGTCTATTTCAAGTCTGGCATTCTCTGATCCCATAAGCAGAATGAAACTAAAGTGTACACAAATTTCTATGCCCATGTAAAAGCCAGCCACCCAGACAAAGGTGGGTCACCAGCCAGGGTTCAGGGTTAAGTGCAATAGTTTTGTTATCTAGCACAGGTGTGGGGTCTGCATTTGAGGGCTCCCCCAACATCTGGTGTGTCTCCACCACATTTACACATACTTCATTTGGTGAAATTTTTTTTATTTTGGTCCTACATTTCTATATGCAAAAATGCCACACTGTTGGAGGATGACAGTAAATCAAACAAACAAACAAATAAAAAAGGTCCCCTTATCAAAGCTGAGTGTATGTTTATTTTAAGAGTGTTCAAAAAAATCCACTCCAGGTGGTTAGGTTTTACAGCTCATGAAAACAAGCTCCAAACCCACAGATATTTCCTAACATTCCCATCAGCATATAAGCGCTTCTTTCACAGCTGGTATGCAGTGTCCTTTCTTCTGTCTCTTCTAAATCGGTGGGAAGCTCCTTAGATCTCCTTTTGCGAACATTTTCTCTCCTGGCAGTGGGGAATCACAAAGGGGACGCGATTGATCTGACGCTGGAGTGAAAATTTCCACAGGACGAGCTAGCTAACATAAGTGCAAGTTCAGGCAGGAAACCAAAGATTTTATTAATTATTGCTGGTTGTGTCATTATAAAAAAAATACTCAGGCTGGTAGGAAAAATACCAGAGAGTTGAGTGCCTGTGAGGGAGAAAGGAGGGAAAGGGAACGGAGACAAGAGATGGGAATGGATGCCATTCTGTGGACGCCCCACCAGCACTCACCAGAGGAAATCGAGCTGCCGCCAGTTTGGCTGGGGTTCAGCGCCATCTGCATAGTATTTAAAAGTGAGAGCCAAACTCTGAGCTATTTTATTGGAGTTCGTAAGGAAGCTCTCCAATCTATATCTGAAACTCAACTGTTCCAGCTTTTGAGCATCACTCAAAAGAGCTCAGGGAGGTCAAGGAACTTAAAAACAGCATGAGGAGTCACTTTGCCGTCCACATAAAACTAGGAATCAGCAGCAGGTGCATTTGCGAAGACCTCTTGGTCTCTAATGAATGGTGGGAAAATTCTGAAGTGGGTCTTGGGGTGAAAGGTGTAAGGCAGAGGATAAGAATAGTACTAACAGAGGAAATATGCAGCGTACTTATTGTTTCAAGGTCTTTATAATCATCGATTCATTCAATCCCTGTGGTACCCTCACGTAGTAATATTATTATCCATATTTTGAATATTCTCGGAGGAACCACCCAGGATGATTTCCTGTCTTAGGAACTCTTGTTCTAATATGATTATTAACTGCTTTTCCCTTCAGAATAGAGTACTTGTTTTTGTTCCCAAGTGACTCAGAAATATGCAAATGTGATTCAGACCTTCAATATCCATGAAACATTTAAGAAAAACAGAGTTTTGAATAAGTTAATATGATATCTCCTGAAACATAGTTAATAGTAATAATAGCTAACATTTATTGAATGCTTCCTATTGTCAAGCTCTGCTCTACATGTAATAAATTTAATTGGTCCCTTCCTATAACAAATCATAAGGTAGGTGCCACTATGACACTCATTTACAAATGAAGAACATATGTCCCAAAGTATTAGGTAACCTGCTGGATGAAGACCCCAAAGCCAGCAAGGACTGCAGAGAAATTGAACTCATAGCAACTGGCTCTCATCTCTGTGCTGTTCTGGTATCTATTGCTGCTTCCAAAATGTAGTGGCTAGAGCCATGGATTTACTATTCTCTTATAATTCTCTCAGTTCTGTGGGATAACAGGGCTCCGTGAGTGGTCTCATTCAGGGCCTCCCAAGCAGTTATAATCAGCTGGCAACTAGGGCTGAAGTCAAGCAAGGATGTTACAGGCTGTATATCTAAAATGACTTTTCACTCCGATTTGGTACCTTATTTGGTACCTTATGGTACCTAATGGGTGGCATCTCTCCTCTCCCCTCTCCCCTCTCTCTTGTGTCTCTCACTCCTCTCTCTCCCTCTCTCTCTCTCTCTCTCTCTCTCTCTCTCTCTTTCTCTCTCTCTCTCTCT
>PVLC010003781.1:44887-92786 GCA_004027655.1 Graphiurus murinus
TCTCTCTCTCTCTCTCTCTCTCTCTCTCTCTCTCTCTCTCTCTCTCTCTCTCTCTCTCTCTTTCTCTCTCTCTCTTCTCTCTCTCTCTCCTCTCTCTTCTTCCCTCTCTCTTCTCTCCTCTCTCTCGTCTCTCTCTCCATAGTCTCCATGTAGGAAGCTTGGGATTCTCCACTGGTTTCACGGTAGTAGATCCCTTACAGGGTCCCCAGTTCTCCCAGCACAAGCAACCCAAAGGCCCCCAAAGAAGGTTCAAAGCGTCTACCTGCCTAGCCCAGGAGAGCCACACTATCGTCTGTGCTACATGCCATCAGTCAGCAGCAAGTCCCGGGCCAGTGCAGACTCAAGTGGTGGTTTACACGAGTGTCTACACCAGTGGTTTATATGAGTGTCCGTACCTACGCGGGACACCTGGTCCCCAGGGGCCACTGTTGGAAACCAGACCCAAGTCTTAGCCACATTTATTTGCCTCTTAGGCTATAAACTGCAGAACTGGAGTTTCGAGTCCAGTTTGACCAAAGCAAAACAATGCTACTGAGCCCAAGTTCATAGGCAAGCCTTTCCAATACAGAGCGATCTTTTCCCATGACAGAAATCTGCAGCAGCGGCACTGAGCTCACTCGAGATGAGGATATCAGTGAATGGAATTCCAAAAATGTCTAGAAAGACCTCAGCCTCATTAGGTAAGATAAAAATCAGCATTTTCCTCTTCATTCCTATGCGCTTTGGAACGAGGTTCTAAGCCTCCCTAGATGCCGGCACTTTCCAGGTTGGTCTTGTCCTGGCTCTGCTGCTACATAAGCCTTGACCAAGTCACTTTCCTTCCCTGGCAACAGTTTTCTCTTCCTTTCAAAGGCAATGCTAAGTAAACCCCACCACGGGATTGACGGGAATGCCAGATGGGTTGTGCACGCGAAGGAGCTGTGGGAAGTTCAAAGCAAAGCACTTCTCACTGTTGGAGTGTGCTGTTGGAGCACTGGTTTGATGGATGTCTCCTCTACCAGGCTGTAAGCTGCGCAGTATCAGGAACTATCTCGTGCACTGGGACAAGGACTCCCTCATTACGTGGGACAAGACTGAGTCCATAACTAAGAAGACCATGTGCGTATGTGCTTCATCACCCAAGCAAGAACACTGTGAAGTACGAAAGAAGACTTTTTAAAAATTATTATTATGCTAGAAAACAAAAGCTATAAAACAGATGTGTGAAATCTTATCCTAGTAGATGCTCAATAAATAATTGCTGAGTGTGAATATTACTTATACTGCTCTATTGTTTTTGTCCCTTTCTCACTATGAATTTCTTGTCATTCTCCCTTGCCCCCAACCTTCCCTTACTTTAATCTAATTTCAATGTTATGTCCAAAGTCAACACTCAAAGTTGATGTCATGTCCAACAATGAGTTGACTTTGTCATTACTAGATGACTTTTATTAATAGTTGCCTTTTTCACTAATAGATTCACTACTCTGAATGTCAAGCTATTTCCCAGGAATTAGAGTGACAGTTGTTTTAATTCCACATGTAGTTATTTAATACCTATAATATATCAGACTCTGTCCTAGCTGGGGGGCAGCCAGGACCAGGACCAGCAGAACCCAAGCCTTCAGCGAGCTCACCCTCTTGTGAAGAGAGACAGGTGGGATGTGCAGCCTCAGAGAGTGAGGACCGCCATGACGGAGAAGAAGCAGGAAGACATGGTAGTCAGCAATGAAGGTTTTAGAAACGACAGTCAAGAGAGAAGTCTGAATGCACAGACCCAGGCATAGGAAGGGCTGGGGAAGTGCTCAAAGCAGAGGGGGCAGTAAACAGAAAGCTCTGAAGGTCAGGGAGGTCAAGCAGCCAGGGATTAAGAAGCAAGGGACAGTGCCAAACTGCGTTTGGAGGACACAGGCTTCCAAGTCCTGCCAGCCTTCTGTGGTGAATCTCCACATGCCGGGGTACGCCCCGATCGAGGTATTTACACTGTCTGAGACAACTTTTCAGGGTTGGAGTGAGGATTAAGTGGACATATGTGAAGAGTCCTCCCCATGGTAGATACCATGCACATGAAGAACACTAAAGAGTGGCAAAGCTACTGTGAGAGTCTCAAACCAATGCTCTTAAGATAATCCTCCAAAGAGTTGCATGTGTCACCAACTAGCCCAAGGACAAGACACAAAAATTACAACTACTGGCATCTGTAAGGACTTCGCTTTGTGTTGCATGCTCCTCGGCAACCACTGAAAATTCACGAATGTGGCCTATCTGAATATAGATTGGCAGGACATAGAGAGGGCCAAGCCTGTTATCATTTGTGGAAACTCCTCCTCCTCTGGCACCCCAGGCTCGGTGCCCTTTACCTGTGTCCTCATCCAATGGCCTCAGAGTCACTTACACATCACTTTTAATTCTCTATGGAATATAACCGGTGTTCAGGCACCAGGCTCCTGATCCTCTTTTCAAACCTCGCCACATCCTACTCTCTCTTTCACAGAATAAAATGCTGCTGTTTCTAAAGAAATTTCAGCACATGCTGAAAGGGATTAAGCTTTCTAGTTAGATCCTGGCCTTTCCGTGCTTGTCCTGAGCTACACCTGTCGTGCGAGTGCCATTCCGGCCGCTCTCAGCTGAAATGGACAGCATATGAAGTCCTTTGTGGGGCTCTGC
Source organism: Graphiurus murinus (assembly GCA_004027655.1). Classification (NCBI taxonomy): domain Eukaryota; kingdom Metazoa; phylum Chordata; class Mammalia; order Rodentia; family Gliridae; genus Graphiurus; species Graphiurus murinus. The sequence goes on from PVLC010003781.1 coordinate 47,534, forward strand.
AGGTGCATTAATTATAGACTACCTGGATGCATCTAGAACACTTGGCAGTAGCAAGACTGTAGTTAATGTTCTGTTAAACAATGTCTCTAATGGTGTGTACTGTGAGAATTATAGGAGACAAATGATGGTTTAGCATAATCCAGGCATTACTTGATCACCTCCACTGCGTCCCCAACTCGACTTTGCTGCAAAATAAATCTTTTTCTTTCATAATGATCCTTCTCCAAATTGGTCATAGGAATCATCTTTGGAAAAAAGGTATGAGAAAATTATATTGACTGCCATGAAAATAATTTCCAGTCCGTGAAATTCATTAGCATTACAGAAATGTTGGCTCTTGTATGACGTGCCCTGGTTCTCCGAAGCCAAGAATCCCAAAGGAGTTTTCTTACTTTGATTTCAAATGTGGAAAAACTCAGTACTGCCAAAGATCACCTTAAAAAAAAAGTGAATCTGACTGATTTTTAACCCAATGCATAAGAAACCAAAGCAATTTGAGTGACCCGTGGTGAAAATTAAAAAGCTTTCATGGGGAAGAATCTGCACATGGATCTCTCTTTTGAAAAAGAAAGAAGTCATTAAATGATCCTCTTCTGTTCTTTCAGTTGGTCCCAAGAACATCCATCCACGAAGATGAAACCAGTTTGCCCCCTCACTAGGTCAGGCAGACACAGGTGGCAAGAATCAACCCTTACTGCTCAGGGAGCCTCCAGGAGGGGACCAGCTGATGCGAAGGTGTACGTCCCCTACCCAGGAGGACTGTCTGTTTCCCTGGTCCTCACTGTCTTTAGCAGGGAAAGTGTTTGTGACAGCCATGCTCACAAAGAGCGATGCAGGTGACGACAGGAACTGGGGTTTTCATATTAGAAGGAAAACAAAGAATCAGTGTTGGAAATCACCAGTTCCAGAGAAAGCAAGCCTTCAATTTCTCATTTTCCTCCATCCTGTAAGAACAATGAAGGGATAGGGAAGAAAGGCCTACAAAGGAAAGTTATTTATGGCTACAGTTTGGCAGCTCCTTCTGTCCCCTCCTTGGGCCATTAGTGACAAATGAAAGCAGCAATACTGAGAATAAAAAGGGACAAAGTAGAGAAAACAAGAAAAGAACTCTTTGCCAAATACCCTGACATGTGCCAATAATTAAATTTAATACAATGAGCGGAGTCCTCTGTGTGGGGAGATATTGTTCCTCTTCTTCATGGATAAATCGATTCCATTTCTTTCAATAAAGACAAATTGAACCCTACTAAGTGCATGAGACCTAAAGCTAAATAAAAGAACAGTCCTACCTTCCAGAGCCTCAGAGCGTGGTGTGAAGGAAAGACACATAAGCAAGTGCGTACAACACGAGTTGGACCAAGACCAACTCTGGTGTAGACACACAAAGTGAGCTGATGGAGGAGCCCAGGCTCAACATGCAGAATGTGAGGGAAAGCATTTGAAGCAACTGTGAGAACATGAGCACAGGCAGAGTGTGAGAGTCTCACCGGGGTGTGCATGCGTGTGAGCAGGCAAAAATGGCATGCTCATGGCGTGCCTGGTGGGCCACGAGGGTGGGGAGTCGCTGTGTGCTCCATGGCTACCCAAGCACAGGGACCAGCTGTGAGCCTCCCTTCCACCTGTATTTGTTAAACAGAGTCTCTTAGTCACATCATCAGCAGAAGGTTCTCGAGGCCTTCATCCCTTCCTGTTTGATCTGCCTAATATTAGAGAGTATAAGTCCTTGAAGAAAGAAATCAGGTCTTCTTTCCGTGAACTCCGAAGGGAAGCAAGTATTGTACACAAGAAGCAGGTTCCACTTCTCGGCAATTCTCCCTTCTGCTGGGAGCATTTCTCCACAGCCCACAGTTTTAAGGTAATTTTCTTCTCAAATGAAGACTCCAATAGAGAAGACGATGACAGTTAGGAAGTATCGCTAGTTACCAAGATGGGAGCAGGGGGCAGGACCCTAAGTTTTTCTATGTAAAAAGAGGCCTGGAAGCTTATTATGTTTGTGATTCCCAGATTATCAGAAAACAGGAAAAATCATGAAATGCTATGAAACTCCTATTGTCTATTCTCATAATCACTGCAAGCTAGAAATAATGGATTATGAAAGTCCAATTTCAAGATCTACAAAAATCGTCAGCCTGAGACATTTTGTGTTTTTTTTTTTATCTCCTCTTATAACAATATTTCACAGTTCAAGTTTTGTCATCACTTGTCCTTTTTACAATCTTTTCACAATTTTAAAGAATGTAACATGCATTTTGTGGGAGAAAAAAAAAGACAAGATAGCACCAGATTTACTCTGACCTTTTTAAGGTTCCAAATTTAGTTAGTTAGCCATTTCTATCCTCCTAGCTTTTCAGAAGCTCATGTGTTAGAACTAAAAATGGCAAGGCTCTCCAAATTACCAGCATCTAAAAGGTTAAACAGTTTATTTTTATCCCTCTAGCAGAGAACTAAAGCTCCACTGTGCTCAGGCTCTCTGGGACAAAGGTCACAGCAAGAAATCCAGAAATGATCTGTTCTTAACCCTTTCCATTTGCAATGCTCGGCACTCGCTCTGGAAGTTTTCTTCCCAAAGTTTGCAAAATGTCTTCCTTGGACTTGATTACCTTGGTCCACAAAAATTGGAGTATGGAATTCAAAATCCCCTAAGGTTGGAACTCTCAATGGCAGCAAATGGATCCAAATCCCTAAGCTTCTTCTCCGAACATCTGGTTCCTCTGTGCAGAGAAGTTCCTCCAATGATTTTTTTTTTTTTTTTTTTGGTACTGGGATTGAACTCAGGGGCATTCTACCTCTGAGCTACACCCCCAGCCCTATTTTTTATTCTTTATTTTGAAACAGGGTCTCACTAAGTTGTGGAGGGCCTCTCTAGGTAGCTGAGGCTGGCCGTGAACCCGGATCCTGCGGTCTCAGCCTCCCAGATGCTGGGATTACAAGCGTGTGCCACCACGCCCAGCTTCCAATGAACATTTTGATCCTGATTGATAGATCACGTCTCTGTGGCTAAAAATAACTAATTTCAATGATATTGAGGGAAATAAGAATCAGACTTATTTGTCTTTTGTGTAATATATATATGTAATATATATATATATATATATATATATATATATATATATATACAGAGACACACATACATACACATATATACACACACATAGCTAGGAACTTTGGAAGAAAACACTCTACCATGTACAATATTTACAAGATAAGTCAGTCTCTCTCTCTCTCTCTCTCTCTCTCTCTCTCTCTCTCTCTCTCTCTCTCTCTCTTTCTCTGAAAATTCATTCTATTTCTTTTCTAAATTCCCCTTCGGGGGCAGCCATGCAAAAACTGACAATCCCAACAGTAGATGGTAGGAGCTTTGCTTGTCACCTATGAATTAATCTCATATGAGCCTTCTAACTAAAGAGAAATGGGGTCACACGGAGGCACAGCTCTACAAAGGAAGGGAAACATCCAAACGCTTAACTGGCTTGTTCCTTTATTCCTCTCCACCAAGTAGACTCAATTTTCTGCCAAAATAGCCATGGCTTGTCTTTTCTTACCCATTTCAAAACCTGCTTTGAGAGCACGTAAATGGCTGGCATAATTTCCAAGCATGAGAAAAGTGAACTACCCACTCTCACAAAACAAAGCAAGCCTGCTGGGCTGTTAAAAACTGAAAGAATTAAACCCACAGTTTTTTGTTTCTGGTAGGAGAATGCTTGGTTTGGCCTTTGGAGGCATGACTTGGGCTTTGTGACCTACACTCTGAAAGCCAACCTAGAAAGTACAGGTAGGAGGTGTGGGTAAAAATACAGGTATTAGATAGAGAAATTTGCTACTTATGCAAAACTCATTCTCTCTGGGGTCCTAAAACTATACCTCTATTCTCAGAAAATGAAAGTGTGAGTGATAATAATGTGTTACATTCCTTGAATCTATCAGTCATTCAAAATCACTCCTAGCCTAGCTTTTTAAAAAAGTATTTTCTCTCTTCAAGTAATTTTTTTTGCATACTGTATAGGGTCTCCTTTTTGCCACCTTTTGAGCCTGTGGATAAGGAGAACATTGGGGAGTGAAATCTTATGAGGAGTTAAGTTCTAAATTCAGCATGTAAGGTGAAAATTACAGAGGCAAAAATCAACCTTGAAAATCTATAAAATTATCCATTGCATATACATATTTTATATATACAACATTATACAGCAATTTTTTATGCTAAATTGTGGAACTTCAATGGTGGATTAATGGAAGAAATAAAAGGAAAAGTCTATGCAGCTCTCTGGGCATTCAAAATATTCTGCAGGAAAAGACAGAGAATTGTAACTCTTCCTCTTGCTTGTTTGCTTGGTTTGCTTTAGACATCATTAATATCTAGCCTCTACAACCCTAATACATATTAGTAGAATGTGTGTGTGTGTGTGTGTGTGTGTGTGTGTGTGTGTGTAGTCAAACTATACCTTAAGACATGTGTTGGAAAGTTTGATATGCCTCTCCTGGGATCAAATATGATTCCATAAACCAAACAGTTTTATAAAACATATTCACATCCTTGTGTTATTTGCCAGGAAGGAAGGTCTGAAGCGCAGATGAAGAGAAGTTGAACGTAGAGAGAGGTGACCTCCCTGGTCTCAGGCCGCTCTGCTCACAAGCGGCAATTCAAACCAAACTGTCTTATTCCTAGCTTAGTGGCTCTTTCCAAAATTCCCACTATTCCGAAGAACAGTTGAAACAGAAACTCCATGTCCTGTCATTCAGGGGCTGTAGGGTATCAAGAACATGGCAAGAAAAATGAAGGAAGGAGAAGCAAAGCCTGCGTGGTCCCCAGCTTGAGATCCATCATCCGGAGGAGGACAAGATCTGCAGGGGAACAAGACAGACATGGTTAAAAATCAGAAGAAAAAAAAGTGGACAATTTCTGAGGATGCTGGGGGAAAAGAAGAAATAAAGCCCTAGTAATCTAGTGACATGAGGAACTTCAGCTACCTAGACAGATTCTCGCGGACACTAGCCACCGCTGACATACCCTGTGCACTCATCTTTAAAAACTTCACAAAATCCATCAAGGAAGAAGAAGGAGGAGAATGAAGAAAAAGAGGGATGGAAGAAGAAAAACACAGAGCTAGACCCTCATTTCCTGAGAACCCAAAGCCCACTCAGTTCACAGGTAAACAATGCTTACCCACATTTCCAGATCAGTAGTAGGGACTAAAGAACACCCAAAATTCTAAGTAAGTGCATAGATTAAATTGTTTCTTGCTTATTTTCATCTTTAAATTTTCTTAAATGTAAGTGACTACCCTGATAAAGTAGTGGTATTGTAAGTTGGTAGGTAGTGACACAAATGTTCTATACCTTGATGAAGGTGGGATTACAAAGTGCACGTGTGAGTTAAAATTCATCTAGCCTACCCAAGTTATACTTCATTTACTGCCTGTAATTCTACTTCAATAATATATCATTAAGATAAAAACATAAGGACACAGAAAGGTTTAAAGTCAAGTGCCAGATAAAGAACAAGAATATACTAATTAGGAGTATAGTGCTAATCTAAGTAGTAGACTATTAATAGCACGAATAGTTGTCTAAATAGTCTTTAAGGATAAATTATTATACTTTAAAAAGTTGTGTTATATAATAATAAAATGTTAAATACTCTAGGATTTTAAAATATAACCTCAAAATATAAAGCAAAAATTGACAGAACAACAAGGAAAAAATAGAAAAATCTACTTTCCTAACAGGATATGTTAGCACATTTTTCACAGGAATTGAAAGATCAAATAGAAAAAAACCTCAGTATGGTTATATGAGATTTGAACAATAAACGAATAACTTTGATCTAATGGTAAGATCTTAAAAAAAAAACCTTCTAAACCACTCTCAGTTCTAAGAAGGAATAATAATGGAAATAAGAGAGTCAAAAGTGAGAGTTTTGCTATCAAGCAAAGCAGAGAAATGGCACAGCTATTGAAAAAGAATGGAGAGTTCAGAGAAGTTTCTGGTTTTGTTTTGAGATGGAGGATATGAGTTGGGCATAATGGCACAGACCTGAAATCCCAGGACAGGAGGATCACAGGTTCTAGACCAGCCTCAGCAACTTAGTGAGACTTTGTTTTAAAATAAAAAATAAATAAAAAAGGTCTGGAGTTAGAATACTCCTGGGTTCACTCTCCAGCACCCTCCCTCTCCCCTCCAAAAGATGAAGGATATGTCAGTGTGTTTCTGTAATGCTGGGGACCATCTTCAAGATGCAGGAGAAGAGATGATGCTACAAAAACAGGAGGGCATGACTGAAGGGCTGGAGTCCTTGGGTCAGTGTGATGGGGTAGATGCCAGTAGAGGGGTGGAGAGCTTTCCTTCACTCCCCAACTGGAAGGAAGCCTGAGGCTACAGGTGCACCTGAAGGTGAATGGAGAAATTTGAGGGTGAAAAGATTAGAAGTTATCTTCTGATTACTTCTGCCCCCCCCCCCCCACCTAGCTTGAAGAGAAGCAGGGGGAAGATGTATGGAAGGTTTAGAATTGAAGACAGGTGTGTGATACTGGGTTTGGGGAGTGGAGTAGGAACTTGACCAGGTGCTTCCAGGTGACTTTGAATTAGTTACTAACTCATTGAAGGGTACTCCGGGTGGTTAGCCAGTCTCCCTCTATCCATCAGAAATTGCTCTGCTGCGTTTCTCAGTGCACAGTGACTTGGAGATATTTCCAAGGGATGAGACCTCCTCACAAGAGGAAGAAGGAGGAATAAACCACGAGAGAGGATAGAGGGATGGCAAAGATGAAACAGAGCATCTATGCTGAGTAAGAGACGTGGCAAACATGGGCAAGGAGATCAGCAGCATAAATTAAGCAATTTAGTTAGATTGGATCTGAAAATATAAGCCCGCTGCTCCATTTCAGAAATCTCGGTTGGTTTTTTGTTTGTTTGTTTTTAAGTTACCTGAGGTTGTGAAAAGAAGGATTCTAGTTTTTTTCCACTCTGTCTCAAGATATCTTTGCTTGATATCTCATAGCAAAAGTTTGAAGCCATGCATGTATTTTATTTTGTTTTCATGACATCCTTAAATAAGTTATACTTAAACTGTCCAGGAGTGGAAACCTCAGTTTATTTTGACCACTGTCATATTCTTGGCTTTTAACAAAGTGTCTGGCTCACAATACAGGCTTAACATGTTTGGATATATTATTTAATCCCCAATTTACAGAATAAACAATGAAAGTCAGACTCCAAAGTCTGTAGAGTCTCAGTCCCTAAGCCAGCTCTCTTTTCTCTGGGCAAGCTACTCTGGGTGAATGCAAGACTGAAGGGAGCTATGAATTGTCCTAAAGAGACCATCGTATCCTCCTCTGCTATGCCTGTGTACTTTTTATGCTACAGAGCAATAAAAAAGTGTGAGACAGGTGAAAGATTGAGATCCAGTCCAACAGAGCCAAAGATTGAGCAGATGGTCCAGCATAGCTATCACAGAGCTGTGGCTTTGTTTTTAAGTGTGATGCACTGATTACATGGTTCTAATGTATGATAGACATATCATATCACTCAAGGTAAAGCCCTTTTAGATGCATCTATCTATATTACACATTGCACCACACATATGCACACACATTGGAAAAAGTTCCATGAAGCAATACCTACCCTTACTTTGAGCTATTTAACCTTACTTATAAGGTAAACTCTGATTAGTTTATATCCTATTATTCCAATTCTTTTTTTATTTTTATTGGTGCATTGTAATCATACATCTTTGTTAGTTACAAACTGGTAAAGGCATACATGCACACATTTCTCATGTAACCCTTCCTCAATTCTGGCCCCACTACTTCGCCCTCCCTCCTTCTCAAGTTCAGTTTAGTGATTAACTTTGATATGTTTATGAAAGCACATCATGTGCATTAGGGTGTTCCCCCTCCCCATCACCTTCAGTTAAATCACCTTCTTTACTCATCTAAGGTTTCTCCTTCTTCATCTGGAGTCCCTCTTATGTCCCACTGTCTCCCTAGCTTCCACATATTAGGGAGAGTGTACGATTTTTTACTTTTTGTGGATGACTAATCTCACTTAGCATAATGTTTTCTACTTCCATCCATTTCCCTGCAAATGACATGATTTTGTTCTTCTTTATGGCTGAGTAAAATTCCATTGTGTACATATCCCATAGTTTTGTAATCTATTCATCTGTTGATGGACATCTTGGCTGGTTCCATAGTTTGGCAATTGTCAATTGTGCAGCTATGCTTCGGTCTGATCGTTTGGTTTCCATTCTTTTGGGTAAATACCCAGAAGTAATATTGCTGAATCATATGGTAGGTTCATTCCCAATCCTCTGAGGATCCAATTCTAAACAACTTTATTTTTTAAAACTGCTAGTAGAAAAACTAACTAGTGGATTTCACAAGCTTAGCAGGTAGCAATCTAGCCTTTGATAAATACTACACAGAACAACATTGATATTTAAGTCCTTGCTGCTCTTTCTCCTTTCCTACTTTCCAGGTGCAAGGAATGACCTCGACACTCCTTCCTCAACACTAGTAGTCTGTTTTTCAGACTATGAGATAGCTTATAACCATCATAATAATGATGCCTCTCTCCTACATTATCAAACAATCTGTCATCTTCTGAATTCTGACTCCTATTTTCCTTCACCCCAACCCTTGTAATATAGGCAGAGAAATGAGTTATCCACATATTATGGATTACAAAGCTAAGGTTTATAGCACTAAAACCTTGGCTAAGTTCACAGTCAACTAGCAGCAGCCCTCTGACTGTTCACTGGTGGTGGGTTGTTTCACTTCTCAATCAGTACTCTTCTGTGTCTCTATGGACACAAATAAAATTGTGAGATGAAGACCACTGAATTTACCACATTTTTGGGAGATACTGGATGAAGTAAAAAGGTAGGGTAACAAAGAAGACAAAACCATTCTGCTAAAAGTCAAAGGAGTGGGGAGGGAGGTATGAGAGGAAAAGTAAATGCTAATATCCTTTCAACAAAGAGATCGTAATCATTTGCATCCATGCAAAGCAGGATAGCCTATTACCAAGATCCTTTAAAACAATAAGTGCCCCTGCATACTTGTTTCCTAATCTATACAGGACTAGCATTCAGACTTAAAACCCATCTCTTTGTACTAATTGTCAAATTAATGGAAGTTTTCAACAATAAAACACGAAAAAGAGAGAGGCTATTAAAAAACTATTATTATTTTGTTGTTGTTGTTGTTAAATCATGCCTTCATTTTCCTTGGCATCCTGAGAAATATTCCCTCCAGAAATTAAAAATCAGCTGCCATTGTATCCCTTTCTTATAACCATGTTAGAATAGCAGAAGCATTGAAGATCAGAAGACAAAGGCTTCTCTGTTTCTCGAGATGAATTTATTACCTGTAAGAACACAGACTCTCCCATATTTACACACATCTTTCAGATCCTAGGCAAAGGAGAGGGTGATAACAAATGAGCCCCGTGTAGGGTGAATAACAGTGAACAACCCCTGGTTCTAGATGAAAAACAAAGACAAGTACGTGGGGTTTTCTTACACCACTTTCTGATGTTACTGGAAAAGTCACACACAACAGCAGATACATCCTAGGAGCTCCCTGCATTGCCAACCTTGGCAAAGCAGCTTCTTTTTAAGATTTATGAAACGTGAAGTTGGACCACTTTGACAAGGGATGAATGACTGTGGAGATGCAGTAGTAGCGATCAAAAGGTGGTGTTTTCAGGCAAGTTTTAAGAATGTTCACTGGAAGATATTTGGTAGGTCGGGAACTTGGGAACTACCCTGAAGGAACCTGAAATTGACAACTTTAGGAAACACTTTCAAGGTGATTTAAGGACAGCCCTTTGGCATTGGTTTTAAACAATGAAAAACGAGTTTAGTTTCTCCATATGGGTAACCAAAGATTTAATTGGAAAAGCACTTAACATTGTCTGCTACATTATAGGCGTTCTTTTGTTGCTCAGTGTTTTTATTATTTTTAACTACTCTCTTTGTGTAATCTTGCCCTGTGTTTACCCTACAATTCCCTTTTGTTTCCTTGTCAACACAGTGACTAGAGACAAGAGCATTCTATTATTTTAGCTTATTCAGTGGCTCTTAGATTGTTCATTAAGAAGATCACATCACATCTCAACACAGATGTTGGCAGCATGTCTTGCCTGAAATAAACAAACAGATTTCATTTCTTCACTATAGAGTTCAACTTGTTTATTTTACCAGTGAACACAAATGTCCTTTAAAAAAATTGAAAGTAGTTTTTTTAGAAATATAAGACACATGAGTATGCTAGTTTTTAATGTCTTTTTTAGCACTGAGAAAGGGACGTGAATATCGACATTACTATTTATATATACAAGCCAGATTTTTGAAATTAGGGAACTCTCCTCATTTTACTTTCAATCACTAAGTTCCCACCAGGAAAACTGTAATAGCAAGTGGAAACCTTGGAGTGTTTCTGTTCTAGCCCATGCGAGCTGGGGCAAGCTCCCTGCTCTATTTCGGGAGTGTCTGCTTAGTTCAAACTTGACTCTGCAAGGTCAGTCTGAAGGAGTAGTGATTGCCATCATTATTGCTGAGATGGTTAGGAAAAGAGCATTCTCTTTTTTCTCTGAGATGAAAGGTATTGAAGACCGAGTATCCTATAAATGGCAGGTACCATCTTTACCAATGTAAGTGTATTGGTCAGGGTTCATTACAGTAACAGAACTCAGAACACATATATGATAAAAGGTGATTTATCAAAGTAGTTTCCAATCCAAAGCAGTGTAGTCCCAAGTTTCCAACTGCATGTGGAGAGCCAGAGGAACCAGCAGCTGGCTAAGCGGTCCAAGAGCTGGGGTCTCAGAATAGGAGCGACCACTAATGCAGTCCCAGTCCAAGATGGAAAGGCCAGGAAACTCTCTGGAGAAATGATGGTGAAGGTCCAGTTCGAAAAGCAGAAGGCTGGTATCTCAGACAAGAGCAGACACACTTTCTTCAGAAAGAACCACACATGTCTTCGTGTGGCTTTCTCCTTCTTTTATCCAGGTCCTACGTCTATCAGAACTGTGCTGGCCACATTGAGGGCAGGACTTCCCCTTCAATCTGCCATTACATAAACCAATCATCTTATCAACACACCCCAACTCACATCATCTTAGGTATTTCATCATCCAGTCAAGTTGAAGATCCAGACTCACCATGGAGAGCACCCACAAGGCATGGAAGTCAACATGGACAAGAGGAAGGCCCCGCTGACATTGTAGTGTCCTAACACAGCATCCACCACTGGGATCCAGCCATGCTCAGAAATAGATGGAGATTCCAGGCTCCCTTTTCATATGAGCTAGATTCCTGTTGCTTACAAAAAGAAGGCTCAGCCAATGTTACAGATAGCAAAAAAAAAAAAAAAAAAAAAAAAAAAATTAAACATTGTCCTTCGTTCTGTCCTGTGAAGGCGATATTCTCGCTCCCACTTCTGTTGGGTCTCCTCTTCCCCATGCCAGGCCACCTCTCAGTCTCACACCACCTGTCTGTCATCCCACAAGTTTTCTTGGCTCCACACCCCCTGCCTTTCCATAACCCAAACCTGCTCACAAGGATAGCTCTGAGAGATATCATTTATAGCTTAATATAAACATATCCACTTAACTCTCTTAGGAGCCTCTACATATGAGAATTGATCTCCATTTTAAAATAGAAGTCATGGTAGGGCTTTGTGTTGTATCCTATTTTATTTTGGCTGAGACCACCACTCAGTGTCCAGGCTGGAAATCTCGAATCACATTCTACTATGTTATCTCCTTCATCTTCAACCAATTTATTACCAAATTATCATTTTAAAAAATTCTCTTTGCATTCTCTATTAAATATGCCTTTTATCTGATTTAATTTCTTGTCATTTTAACCCTAGATAATTTTCAGCTAGCTACTAGTGAATCTTCCTGCCTGAACCCTTTCTAATCTATCCTATTGTCAAAATAATATTTCTGAATTACCACTTCCATTATGTCATATTCAGAGTGATTTCATCTTCTTGGTTACACAGGCTTCAGGACTGGCATGAAGCACCCATCCTCTTTCTATGAAACTAGACCTCAAGAAAAGTCTACCTACATGTCATCTCTAAAGTTCTTCTTTGGGGGCCAAAACCTGAGGAGGTAGTTTCATAAAAAGAATGCTCCATAGGCATATGAAAGCATATGTACTTCACTAATAATAAAAATGCACGCTAAAACTGTAACTTCTGAGACCTACTAGAATGGTTATACTTTCCAAAAACTAGGAAATGACAAGATTTTAAAAGGATAGAGGGAAATTGGAACTCTCATCCACGGCTGGTGAAAATATAAAATGGCACGGCTTCCATGGAAAACAGTTTGGCAGTGCTCAGAAATTGTAGATTGCCATATGACCTAGAAATTCCACACCTTTTGTGTATGTTGTATATCTAAAAGAATTGAAAATAATCCTCAAACATTTGAACACTAATGTATGCTGCAGCATTAATCACAATAGCCAAAGGTAGAAACAACCCAAGTGTTCATCAATAGAAAAATGGATAAGTAGAATGTCACGCACACACACATGCACACACACACGCACACACACACACACACACACACATTTCAATATATATATTGAATATATATATAGAATATATTATATATTGAAATGTGTGTGTGACTATATATATATATATATTCAATATATATATATTGAAATGTGTGTGTGTCTGTGTGTATATATTCAGCCATGAAAGCAATGAAGACCTGATAAATGCTATGTGAAACTTGAAAACATTAAGCTGAGTGAAATACATCACAAAATGACAAATATTGTATAATTACACTTATATGAAATATCTACAATAGGTAAATTCATAGATACAAAGAATTTGGCAGAGACTGCCAGGTGTGGTGAGGAGAGACTTCCCTCCCATTTTCTGTTCCTCTTCCTCCTCCTCCTTCTCTTCCTCCTCCTTCTCCTCCTCTTCCTTATGGTGTTGTGGACATTCTACCTCTGAGCTACATCCCAGCCCTATTTTGTTTTTTACTTTGAAACAGGGTCTCACGAAATTTCTGAGGCTGGCCTCCAACCTGCAATCCTCCTATCTCTTCTCTCCTGTGGGATTGGCAGGATCTAACACTCTGACACTATATTTTTGTTGTTGAGGCTTCACAGGAATTGATGTATGTCTACATGATGTGAGCAGGAATGTAAAAGTACTACAACTCTTTTGAGAAGAATTTGGGAGTATCTAGCAAAATTATAAAATGTTTTATGCTCCAAATGGTTTATGTCAGCAGTAGTTATAATATTTATAATAGTAAGAGGCTGGAAATGAGCTCAATGTCTTTTAATGCAATTGTCTTGGGTTCTAAGCTTTCTTGGTTCATAGCATCCTTGAAGGGTCAGTAATTTTTTTCTTTTCTCATGGTATAACAAAAGAAATATTTAAAAATCCTATTAGCAGTTGGGCCTGAGCAACTTAATAAAATTTTATACCCAAAATCTTATCAACCATTAAAGATAGAAGAAAATTTAAAAGATAATATTTCTAACTTATTAAGTAACTATAATTACTTAGCAAGTGATGTATGTAGCTATTGAGCACAGTCTTTCAGACCTTGAAATAAGATAGAACCCCCCCTGATTTTTATTCCACACTGATTTTCACATGGTAAATCACAGCAACCACCAACACCCAACTTTGCAAAAATCTGACATTCTCAAAAGGAATATAGGACCATCTAATATTGAAATGGTAATTTATCTCAAGCTAGTTGATTGTGCAGTTTTTAACATATTAGTTTTTCTCTCAATAATTTACCATACTGCAAAGTGCCCCCTAAGAGGTGGGTCCCTGAGGAGTGATAGTTCATCCACCCAAGGAATGCATCCACACTTTTAGACAAGTGTGAGAAATACCCCCGTGTCCTCCTATGAAATAATCTTCAATGCGTGTTATTGGGTAAAATGAGAAGAAAATGTGTATAAAGCATGTTACCAAAAGAAGGTATGAATATGAATATAAATACATCTTTCTTATACTGAAGAAAGGGAAGGAGAAACTATAATTTTTTTTAATATTTGCCAACAGACATGAGAAGGTAATAGAGCAAAGAGATCTGAAATAAAAGCTGGACTATCTTAAATATACTTTGCTGTGCATGTTTGACTTAAGAAGCTTATATACATTTTAGATAATTATAAAACAATTTCTGAATGAGGACTCTAAAAATAGAAAGCTTAATGAAGCAAATAAACTTAACTGCATACTGATTTTGTGGCATCAATGCACAGAGAGACTATTTTCCTACAATTTTTTTTTTTTTTTTTTTTTTTTTTTGGCGGTACTGGGGATTGAACTCAGGGGCATTCTACCTCCGAGCTATACCCCCAGCCCCATTTTTTATTCTTTATTTTGAAACCGGGTCTCACTAAGTTGCGGAGTGCCTCACTAGGTAGCTGAGGCTGGCCGCGAACCTGGATCCTCCGGTCTCAGCCTCCCGAATGCTGGGATTACAAGCGTGCGCCACCACGCCCGGCTTATTTTCCTACAATTTTAAAATATGAGAGTTGAAAGCTAGTAGGAAATTCCTCAAAGATAATAAGAACTGAAAAATATATATATACTGAGCTGTAGTTAGTAGTCATATTCTTGGTGGTAGTGTTGGTATTGGTCTTATGAAACTATTTTGTGTACTATGGGTTAAAATAAGTATGTTGATGTTGGGAACTGGGGTTCTTATCATAAGAAATAATAAGTTCAGATATAAGATAAATGAGACTTAATAAGAGACACTCATCTTTTTGTTCAGTTGTAAGAATCAATATGAGCTCATGATATATTTCGATTAAAATATACATATACTTCTTAACTCTATACAAATAGCATTACACATGGAAACATTCAATTGGTGGAGTCTCTGGTTTTATATAATAAGTTAATTCCATTTTACCCACTAATATCCTTTTTCTCAATTCTCAACAAAACAGTTCAAGCATTTTAATCTCATTTACTATAGACTATTTTTCTTCGGAGCTTCAAGGAACCATCCCAGCAATGCATTAGTATTGATTCTAGGTATACATACCAAGTCATGGAAAGATGCCCTCGTATCAATACTCTCTTGGGTTCAGCTGAATATTCTGCCCCTCTGCTTTAGCACTTCTAAGTCCATTCCAAGACAATTTACCTTGATTTCAATGGCACATATTACCTACTTCCTGCAGGCACGGGGGTGGCTAAGCCTTTTTCTTCCAAAAAGGGACAATAAATTCCAAATGGGCTGAGCTACAACCTGACTTTATCTACCAATACAGACTAATACGGAGATCTAAGGGCAGATCCTAGAAGGGCAAGGGTCATTTTATGCGGCTCTTACCTCAAATAAGGACTTTATATGTTCTTCAGACAAAGAGAAGCATCCATCTTCTAGAAATAAGAAGTGGGTGGGTGATCTGGTCAATTCTATTGGCCCAAAGGGTAAGGAGAATCTCTAAGTGCAAGGTTTTCAAGCACATTCACCCAAATATCTGAGATTCTCACCACTTATTCTGAGAGTCTCACCACTTCCCTAAGAGCCTGGACATACTATAGATGGCTTTGTTGGGACTGTAAATATAACCTTCTTTCTAACCCCTTTAGCTTTGCAATTAGGTGCTAGGCCTAATTTTCAGCACTGTCTTCCCTTGTGTTTTGGAATGTTAGGTTCTCTTTAAATACCATCCTATAGACCTTCTGTCTTTCACCACTGTATCTTCTGTTGATATATGGCTAATCTAAACCAAACATATTCTTTTTTTTGGCACTTTGATTAAATTAATAATGAATAACTAAATTCATAACTTTTAAATTATTATTATCTTTGTATATTTTTACTGCTAGAGACATTAGATAAGCAAGACATTTCCTTCCATTTATCCCAAAACAATTAACCACAGCTAACTGTACTGCTACAGCATACCAAGCACTGTCATCATACCACTCCTTTCAGAGATATGAGCCACTGTTGCCCCCTGGCCAACAGTTATTCAGTTCTGGAATTCCACTTTTACTACCAATTTTCTCAGTTGGTGTTTCTCCAGAATCTTGGAGCTACACGCCCAGAAGCAAACATTAAAATATAATTTTGTTTAATAAGAAAGTAAATTTATTTTCATTCATTCATTCAATGACTATTCATTTATTTAGTGCCTCATTAATACCAGACCTAATGCAAACTACTTGGAATATACTAAAAAGCAAGAAAAGCATAGGAGGCACCCTCTCTACACTAAGAAACTTGAATGTTTTCCTAGAAAGTACTATAAAAGTTTTTCATCCTCTGTGATAAACTTCTACTTTTTCCCTGCCTCATTATCTCGCGCATGATTATAATAATTGGTAATGCTGCATTGCACTGATACTGAATGCCACATTTCATGGCTTGTTTTAACTCAATCTCCAAACAACCCAACAAGTGTTGGATTATTAGTCCAATTTTATAAATCTGGTAACTGAGATGCCTGGAGGTAAGTAATTTGCACAAATGTATAAAGATATCAAATGGAATGTGGTGTAGAGAGCTGAAATTCAAAACACAATTTGATACTGCCTATGGGATCTTAACTCATAAGACTCCTCAATATGTCCTTTCTAAGGGTGATATACTCGTGCATTCTAATATCACCAGCTGCAGTGCTCTCTCCCTTCTTCATCCATGTAGGTCCTTGAGCTAAGTAATTGCTTAAAATCACATCCCTTTCCAACACTGTGCTTATACTGTTTGTTGAGAGCATAGTGAACTTTGACTTCCTCTATTGCGCTATAGATAAGATTCTTACAAATAGTGAGAGTATTAAAAGTTCATTCTCTTATTATCTTTCTTTGATGTTCTGTACTTCTGCACAAAAACATTAAAATTTTTCTTTGAAATACAGACAGGAGCCAGGCATGGTGGTGCACGCTTGTAATCCCAGCATTCGGGAGGCTGAGACCGGAGGATCCAGGTTCGTGGCCAGCCTCAGCTAGGCATTCCACAACTTAGTGAGACCTTGTTTCAAAATAAAGAATAAAAAATAGGGCTGGGGGTGTAGCTCCGAGGTAGAATGCCCCTGAGTTCAATCCCCAGTACCACACACACACACACACACACAAAAAGAAATACAGACAGGAAAAAGTGTTATCCAAATCATAAGGAGTAACATCTTTCTTCTTTTCAGGTAAACTTTAAATATTTTACATTTTTTCCTTAGGTTTTACAATAGAATATGGAGGTGAGTCTACAATTAGAGAAATAAAAACTAAAGTGTTCTCAGTAAAAAAAAAAAAAAAAAAAAAAAGAATTATTTTGACTTTATTGTAAAGGGCAGTGAGAAAACCAAAAGGAAAAGGAAAGAAGAAAAATGATTCTGAGCTGGGCATGGTGGGACATGCTTGTAATCCCAGTACTTGGGAGGATGAGAAAGGAGGATCACGGGCTCACAGCTACTTAGTGAGGCCCTCTGAAACTTAGTGAGGCCCTGTTTCAAAAAAATAAAGAATAAAATAGGACTGGGAGTGTAGTTCAGAGGTAGAATGTCCCTGGGTTCAATCCTCAGTACCCCCCCACACACACACACAAAAAAAAAGATTCTGAAATTATTTTATATAAATCTTACAACATCCAGCTTAGCATCAGTTACTAATGATTCTAAAGCCCTTTATAACATCATTTAATTAATTTTCAAGTTTTAAATTATATGAGCCTTGATATAGTCGCTGTGCCATGCACATACCAAAACTGTATTTTCGAGATTCTGCTATAATGGCTGGTATGGGGTTGGCAGGATTTAGTGATTGGACCTGCAGTTTGCCATCTTGAGCTATGCATTTATTAAATCTGAAGAGGCAGAGAAAGATTCACTTTGAATGGGTAACATCCAGGGCAGTGAGCAGGTTGCTGCTGGGTGTCTTTGAAGAATGAGCACACATTTTCCTAGGTAAGAACTGAGTGTATCAGCACATGGTGTCTGCAAACACACGTGCACTTTCTCAGTCAAAAAGAAGAATCCTTTATCACCTAAGCCATCCACATGGAAATTGTCCAACTGCCCCATTCATCATCAGCATGGAATCCATTTCTTATTCGTGGGCCTCTGTGGACTGTCACAAGTGCTACTGCCATATTTAGTATATCAGCCTGGAACTCTGAAGTGATGCATAGACGCTGTACTTAGTTTGAGATGATCACAAAACACTGAGGCTAGTAAAGGTCCCTCAGAAGTGAGTTAACTTGAGGACTTCAAAGTTCAAAGAATGACAGTCAATGGAATTGCCTGCACTTTCTGAGAATGTGGCTTTCTGAGACGAGATTGGATTCTGAAGCTCCTTTTACCTGAAGTAAAGTACACTTGAAACTGGCTTTAAAAATTCATTTATAGTCTTAAAACCCTACCTTTAGGAAAAGTGAGACTGGCAGGTAACACAGCGTAGAAAGAGAAAGACATAAAAAAAAATACATTTACTCATTCCATGCGAATTCCAGGCCTAAAAAGTAATGCAAAGCAACAGTTTGCTTTCCTTTTCTTCTTAAAATCACCATACAATGATAATGACCTTGGGAGTCTGTGTGTGGCCCATTTGATGTGGTTTGTGCCTAAGAAAAAGCTAAAGGCTAACTGTGTTTTAAGTGGGCTAAAACTAATATAAACACATCCCTGAGGTCATTATTTCCATTAGTTGACAGTGTGTATATAGTATTAAAAGCACTGTAAAAACAATATACATTTTCCCAATGTTTAACTTTTGAAGGTCATTTATCTCCACCCAGTTTCTGAACACTGATTCAAATTAAAAGTAACGTTTAAAGCAGGCATGGTAGTGTACACCTGTAATCCCAGAACTTGGGAGGCTGAGACAGGAGGATTGTAGGTTTGAGTTCAGCCTCAACAACTTAGAAAGACTGTGAGCAACCTAATGAGACCCTGTTTCAAAACAAAACAACAACAACAACAAAAAAAAAATGTAAGAAATAGGCTGGTGATGTAATGTGGAAGTAGAATGCCACTGGGTTCAATTCCCAGTACAAAAAAATAAAGTAACTTTTATTTTATAGAGGAAGCATGTATAAGCAAATAGTAAACAAATAAACTGACAAATTAATATAAAAAACTTTGCCTAACAGAATAAAGTAGCTGTAATTTAATAAATACTTTAAAGCATGGAGGTTATTTATAGTGAATGTTGCATAGAAGGTTTTAGCAGTTTTCAACATATTGTATAGATATTGACCTTTATAAAATATATTTCATTTATTTCTAAAATCCATCTGAGATGGCAGTTGTAATACTTAATAGGAAAGAACTGGCAAGATACTAATTTTTATTTTATTCACATCTCAAATTAGTTTGGGTTGAAGAGAATTTTACATTATGATTTTAGTACAGTCCTTTAAAAATCAATGGATACTAGTCAGTCATGTGTAAATATCATTGTGAAAGCTGATTCTACAAGTCTAAAGGCTGTAATTCCACTATACGCATAAGATCCAGTGAGATATCTTTAAGTTAACAATAAAGACAGAAGTCAAACATAACTATTTATCCCCTGTGTGGATTTCCTGGGCCAGAAAGTATCTTTTCATATATCTCTATGTTATGTGTACAATTCTCAAGAGTAAAATGTTTTATATGACTCCAAAATGCAACCTAATCATCTGTTCAATTGTCTCATTCTCTTTAAGCAACTAAAAGTCTTTTTTAAAATTGTCTATTAGACATTTTCTGTTTATTTTTTTCTAAAAAATATTAATAGCAGATTGATTTTTATGGCACTTATTTCTAAGATATTTATGCTAGTTCTTCCTGTGACTAAGCATGTCATTTTACAGAAAATAAGAGTAACTTCTTTCCAAAGGGCCTATATGTACATGCAAGTGGCTAAAATGATAAAGATTGAAATACTAAATATTTCAAAGGGTGAAGAACAATTGATATTTCCATACAATGCCAAAGGAAGTGAAATGGTACAACCATTATAAAAAACTATTTGGTAGTTTTCAGTAAAAGTAAGTATGTACCTACGAGGGTGATGTAGCAATTCTTCTTTAAAAAAAAAAAAAAGAAGAAGAATCTGAATGCATATATCTACAAGACTATCTGTGCAGAAAACTTTATAGAATCACTCTACTTCATTCCTCAAAACCAGATACAACCCAAATGTCCCTTGGTGGTAGAAAGGATGCACTCAGGGCCCAGTAGAAGACATGCACATCTGTGCCCCCAGTAACAGGTCAGTTGACCTAAGTCCCAAATACAAGCTCAGAAGCAGCCCTTTGACTTGGCTCCAGCCCTGCTATACTTCAATATAGAAACAGTTCTGATTGCCCAGGGACCTAGGAGGAGTCCACCGAGGAACTCTGTGGGAGACACACAAGTTTGTATCCCTGATAACAAACCCACCATTTGCTGGCCTGACTACAGACGAGACTCAGGAGGCATTCTTTGACCCAGCTACAGCCCTAACAAACTGACCCCAGACACAATTACAACAATTACCTGGCAGGAACCACGTTCAAGCATGACCCCAGGAACAGGCCCAACAACCACAAGTCTAATTCTGGACCTAGTAGTAGCCACATGATGCAACATCAGACCACGTGACTCTAATTGTGAAGATAGGACCATCGATCCAGACTTGAAAGAAGGGAGTCTTCACCTGCTCAAACCAGCCTATAAAGTCTGAAAAAGAAATTGCTTCTTCAAATGCAAACACCAACATAAGGCCGCATAGATCATGAATAATCAGGAAAATGGAATATCACATACAAAAAAACAAAACAAAAAACTAATAGAGGTCCAGCAACATACTCTAACTAATGAGTTGCTATACAAAGTTTATGGGCTGCTTGATTTAAAAATTAAAAATATTAATTTTAAAGAGGGTGGTGAAATACAAGATAACACAGACCTATGAATCAGGAAAATAACATATACACACAATAAGAAGTTTAATAAAGAAATAGACACCAGCTGGGCGTGGTGGCGCACGCTTGTAATCCCAGCATTCGGGAGGCTGAGACTGGAGGATCCGGGTTCGCGGCCAGCCTCAGCTACCTCGTGAGGCCCTCTGCAACTTAGTGAGACCCGGTTTCAAAATAAAGACTAAAAAATAGGGCTGCGGGTATAGCTCGGAGGTAGAATGCCCCTGAGTTCAATGCCCAGTACTGCAAAAAAAAAAAAAAAAAAAAAAAATAGACACCATAAAAGGAATCAAAAAAGATCCTTCATCTGAAGAATATAATGACTGAGCTGAAAATTTCAATGAATCTTCAACAACAGGGTTGATCATGTAGAAGAATTAGCAAACTTAGTAAGTGGGGTGTTGCTCATTGGTAGAGTACTTGCCTAGAATTCATGAAGCCCTAGGTTTGATCTCTAAATAAATAAATAAAAATAAAATTAGCCAGAGGAACAAAAGGGAAAAAAAAAAAAGAAAAATGGTGAACTTATAGAAGTTATAAGACATGAGCAAGTAAAGCACTATATACATTGCAAAGTTCCAGAAGGAGGAGAGAAAGAGAGAAAGGGACGAAACCAACTTAAAGAAAAATTAGGAAGTATGGTGCAGGAGAAAATGGTGACTGAGTAAGAACCTCTGTTAATCTCTCCCCACTGACACACTGAGTCACACAGCTAGCTATTCATGTACCAAACCAGTACAGAAGCTAAAAAATCAAATGAGAATCAGAGCATAGGGCCTGCTTTCAGTACAACAAAATGAAAAGACATATTGAAGAAAGCAAGAAGGAAAACTCTCAAAAGAAGGCCTGATACTCTCATTCCCCCAGTTCCAAGCAGCCCAGTGTAGAGAGAGGCACATACTACTTAGGAGAAAGAGAAAAATATGTTCAGGCCTTAGATGTGAAACACAGCACCAGGCTCACTGTGGTGAAACCCAGTGCCAGGCAGAGATTCACAACACCAAACACCATACCAAATACTACCTAGGGAGAATTGGCACTCAATAGAGATGTAAATCCCCATTTATAGACCAGAGCTCATAAATGAACCATCTAGATCAGCTCTGGCATTAAACAGAGACCTGTGTACTGTAGGGGAGATCTGAATTTCAGTTACATTCATTAAAGCTTTGGAATGGGCTATGAGGACTCCTACACTCTAGGTTCTTGTTGCTATTAACCTCAGGTGCAACCCAGTTTAGCACGAGTCTTGGTGGCCATGGAACTGTCTCTACTACCTGTCCTCCAACTTCAGGCAGCACCATGCCTATGTTCACAGGTGGAGCTTTAGATCTGCCCTGGCACCAGGAAGAGCCCCGTGGATAGACTCATGTTGTGGCCTACATCACTGGCTTCAGTGTACCCTTGAATGTGTGCAGGTTCTTGCAGCCATGAGACTAAGGGTCTACCTTCAGCAATGCTACCCAATCTTGAGTATGATAGCATAACGCAAGACCCCACACACTAGATATAGGATAGTGTAATAAGTGTGAGACTTTGCCCTGGAACTTAGTGCTGGGCTGGTGAAACCAAGCACTGGGCAGATCCGAATAGTCCCTGTCCCTAGGCCCACCTTGGACAGAGCATCTGGAACATGTCTAGTGCCAGGGGAAAGCACATAGCCCTAGCCAATGGGACTTCCATTCCAGCTAGCACCACCAGTGCCTGATTGCAGCAGTCCTGGGTAATGAGTCACCTTCAGCACTAGGCTGTCCACAGAGGTGTGGGCCTAACTACACGCAGGTCCTAACCCAGTGTTGTGATGGTTTTGGTGGGCAGCGGGCTCAGGGTATGATGCGCTTGTGTATCTTTGGTGGACACAGGTATGACATAGGAGCTTGAGGGAGGTCCGTCACAATGACTTTGCCCAGAGCCAGGCAGAATCCTGTAGTATCCGATCATAGCCCATCAATGTGAATGAGGCATCTAGATCTGCACTGACACCAGGGAAAGGTGTGTGGGGACAGACTACTCTCTCTAGGTACTTTCATATTTCTTTATAAATAATACAAAGCTGGGCTTGGATTGCCCTCTAATACTAAAACAGTGACAACACACCAACAGTATACTCCAGGCAAATCTGAACCTGCATTCCATCTAGTGCTGAAATGGTGGGAGAAACTAACTAAACTAGCTCAGAGAAAATAAGCAGCTGCTTAGAGCTCCTAGAAAGACAGGCACAAACAGAGTCAGGTTAGGCAGGCAAATAAGTGCCTGATCTTTTGTAATGGTTTGAATTTCGAATGTCCCCCTGGCCCTCAGGAAACAAGGTGGCCACGTTAGAAGAAGGCTCGGTTGTAATCTCATCAGTGGATAAATCCACTAGGATGGATTTACTGGGTGGTAACCTAGGCGGGAGGGGGGGGGGCTGGAGAAAGTGGGTCCCTGGGGGTGTGGCCTTGGGGTTATACATGGTCCTGATCTCTACACTTGCTTTCTTGCTTCCAGCCTCACCTCCATTATGTGAGGAGCAGAGCCCACGTGCTCTCTCTCTGCTTCCTTCTTCCACGACTGGAGCTCCAGTTCTGCACCTAGGCCTCACATGGACTGAGCTCTGGAAATTCTCCAAAAAATAAACTGTGAGCAAATACATCTTCCTTCCTCTGAGCTGTGTGGTCAGGTTTACTGGTATACAACAATGACAATGTGAAGATATCCTTCAATTCACAGATGATGTTAAATGCCAACCAGCATCAAGAGCTTTCAGGTTGCTGTGTGTGGTGATGACTACTTATAATCCCAGTACTTGGGAGGCTGAGATAGGAGGATCATAGGTTCACAGCCAGCCTCAGCAACTTAGCAAGGCCCTCAGCAACCTAGTGTAATCTTGTTTCAAAATAAAAAAAAATAAATAAAAATAGGGCTGGGGTGTAGCTCAGAGGTAGACCTCCCAGGGAGTTTTCAATCCCCCATCCTCCCCCATACACACACACACACACACACACACACACACACACACATACACACACACATACACATACACACACACACACACACACACACACACACACACACACACACCTTTCAGAAACCAATGACCCAACTTAATGCCAAAAACTGACTAGTCAGTAATTGGTAAGGGAAAACTCTCAGATAACTTAAAACAGATTTTCTAAAGAAAGTCAATTATCTTGAAAACACACACACACACACACACACACACACACACACACAGAAACCCTTCAATAATCTAACAGAGAAACTTAAACAGATGGAAGCAATTTAAGAAATCAAACAGAAATCCCTGAGCTGAAAAACACACTCAGCAAAATTAAAACTGCTATAGATGGCACCAATAGTAGGACAGATCAAACAGAAGAAAGAATTAAATAATGGGCCTAAAGACTATTTGAAAATACACAGTTGGAGGAGGAAAATAATGAGAGAATGAAGAGGAATGAAAAGATGCTTATGGGATCTTTGGGATGATATTAAAAGAGCAAATATTCATGATATTGGGGTACAAAAAGAACTTAAGAATGCTATAGGGGTACAAAACTTGTCTAGAGAAATAATAAATGAAAACATCCCAAACCTAAAGAAGGATACAAATATCCATGTCCAGAAAAGTCAAAGGTCACCAGTTACATTTAACTCAACCACGTGTACCCTATGACATCTTATAAGTGAATTCTCAAGGTGAAAGATAAAGACAAGATTCTCAGGATCACGATAGAAAAGGAACTAATAACACAAAATGGTGCCCCAATTCACCTGACAGCCAGATTCTCAACAGAAATCTTACAGACCAGGAGAGAGTGGAATGCAATTGTCACACTTTTAAAGGGAAAAAGCTGTCAACTGAGATTACTGTACTTTAAAAACACAGTTTATTTCCCAGACACACAGTAGCTGAAAGAACATATTTCTACCAGGCCTATTATACAAAAAAAAATACTAAAAAATTTTCTTCAAAATGAAAGAAATATGAATGAGTAAGAAAAAAACATAGGAAGCTATAAAACTTACTGGTAAGAGTAATTATACAAACTAAGAATGTCCTAATATTGTAAGCATGGTACGTAAACTATCCATATCTTTAACATGGAGACTAAAAACTGAAATAATAACAACTTCATTAACATGGTTATAGGCAATATAGAAAACTGTAAAATAGGATATTAAAATTTTTAAATGTGGGGTGGAAGAGAATCCAACTGGAAAGTTCTTTTTTATTACATTTTTTCCTATACTTTTATTTTTTTCTGTTCTTATCCCTACAATTATATCAATTTGGTATCATTTAAAAAGATCTTGTCATGAACAGAGTATGCTTTTATAAACCTCATGGTAACTGCAAAGCAAAAATCTATAATAGACAAACCAAATACAATAAGCAAGGAATTAAGACAAACAACTGGAGTAATTCATTTAACTACTGGGAACAATTAAAGAGGAAAATAACTGCAACAAAACTACAAAAAGATACATAATGCTTATAATAAGACCTTACCTATCAATCAATGTAAATGGACTAAATTCTCCAATTAATAGATATATAGAGTAAGTCGATTTAAAAAATAAGATCCAACTATATGTTGCTCATAAGAAGTTCACTTCACCACTAAGGACACACATAGAGTAAAAGTGAAGTCATGAAATGGGATATTTTATAGAAATGGTAGCCAAAGGAAAGCAAGGATAGCTATACTAAGATTAAATAAAATAGTCTTTAAATCAAAAGCAGAAAAATAGAAAAGGACAGTCATTACATAATGACAAAGAGGTCAATTCAGAAAGAGGAAATAACAATTTTAAACTTATAAGAAAAACATCAGAACACACAAGTATATAAATCAAGTATTAGTGGACCAAAAGGGAGAGATAGACTCCTCCAATAAAATGGTAGCTGAGTTTTTGTTTGTTTTTTGTTGTTGTTTTTGTTTTTGGTACTGGGGATTGAACCCAGCCCTGTTTTTGTTTTTATTCTTTATTTTGAAACAAGGACTCCACAAGCTGCAGAGGGCCTCACTTAAGTAGCTGAGACTGGCCACAAACTTTTGATCCTCCTGTCTCAGCCTTCCAAGTACTCAGATTACAAGTGTGCACCACCACACCCTGTTGACAGTTGGGACTTAACTACCCCATTTTCAACAATGGGAGCTAATCCAGATAGAAAATCAACAAATAAACAGCAAAGTTAAATTGCAGCCTGGTGTCATATACATGAGCTCCACAGGGCTGAGATGGCACCAGCTACCATACAAGGAGGAGGCTGAGGCTACCTCTCCCTTTAGGTCCCTCTGTACCTGTATCTGGCAGCGTCAGCATAGGATAAAGAGACAATCCTTCTCTGCCACTGATAATCACAAGTTTTGGTCAGAACTTTGAATGCACACCTGATAGTGAGGAGCCAGGCAAAGAGCATAGACTATGGCGGTAAAACAGACTCATAAGGAGCTTAGTGATTCAGCCTGTGGCCCTCCAGCACAATGTTCTACAGGTACATATTAGGTTAATAACATTCATTGGCAAGTCACAATTATGGAACCTAATGGCAGCCCATAGTCCTTCAAGCCACCAAAGTTTGCATTTACAACAAGAATTTGCCTCAATAGTCTAGGATCACATTGGATAGAAATTGGAAGTCAAACACCCAAAATAGGGTCTCAAAATGTTTTGAAATTTTCATTTAAATTGTTAGGAGGCTGGGAGCTATAAGTAAAGCTCTGGGTATTATTGCACACTATTGTCTATAAGTAATGATTATGTATATTCTATTTCGAAGATCTAGAAGAAAGAATTTCCAAAGTTTTTACCACAAAGAAATAATAAATATTTAGGAGATAAATATGTTTAAACTTATTTAAACATTATGTAATGTATACATGCATCAAATATTATATGGTACCCCACTAATATTGAACAACTTTTTTGTTTTTATGCCTCAGTTAAAAAAAAAATAAACTAAAAAGAAAAATAGTGAAAACTCCCCGAATCTAGTGTGAAAAAATAAACATCTGATTCAGAAATCTCCAAAACCTTCAAATAGATTAAACTACATGGAGTCTAAAAAGATATATTTGAGCCAGGCACGGTGGCATACACTTGTAATCCCAGTTCTTGGGAGGCTGAGACAGGAGGATCACAGGTTTGAGGACAGCCTCAGAAAGTAGTGAGACTCTCATCAACCTAGGGAGACCCTGTTTTCAAATAAGAAATAAAATTGGGCTGGGGGTGTAGCTCAAAGGTAGAATGCCTCTGGGTTCAAATCGCCAGTACCAAAATAAATAAATAAATAACTGATATATTACAACTAAATTGTCAAAAGTCAAAGAGAAATATTTTGAAATCCACAAAAGAAATGCAGCTGGTCAAATGTAAGGAAGTCTCCATAGACTATCATCAGATTTCTCAGCAGGAACATTGTGGTCCAGGAAGACTAGAATGATGTATTCAATGTACTAGAAGGGGAAAATGGCCAATCAAGAACATTTTACCTGCTAAAACTATCCTTTAGGAATGAAGGAAAGATAAAGATATTTTTAGATAAACAAAAGCTAATAGAAATTGTCATTGTTAAAACTATAAGAAGTGACAAATTGAATACTTTAAGTAGAAATGAAAATATGGTGAAGAACATAAAAGCACATAAAAATATAAGTCCTTCTGCCAAAGGAAAATATAAAAACAAATACAGAGCACTGTAATATTGTATTGTGGTGCATATATCACTTTAAACACTGGGATATAAATGAGAATACAAAAGTGGTCAGAACAATTATAACCACAGAAATCTGTCAATAGAAACACAGTATAGAAGAAGGAAAAATTCTGACATATATTATCAAAGAGCAGGGGGCAAATAAAGTGGGAACATCTTTATGTAATTGATATTAAGTTATTATCAGCTCAAAACAGAATGTTATCACTACAAAGTTTTGGATGTAAACCCCATGACAACCAAAGGAGAAATAGAAAGGAATCTCTACCACAAAATCCATCAAATCACAAAGATAAAAAGAGAGGAAAGGAAACACAAATAACTACAAAACTGATAGGAAAAAAAAAACTCAACAAAACAGCAAGAGTAGGCCTCTACCCACTAACAATAATTGTAAATGGACTAAATTTTCCAAAAGTCACAGAGTGGCTGAATGGAGAAAACAACAAGAAAAAGGAAACCCAACCTTATGCTGTCTTCAGGGAAATGATTTAAGGTTTAAGGGCACATAAAGACTGAACATAAAGGAGTGGAAAAGTCCAAAGCCAACATAATACTGAATGGGGAAAAACTGAAAGAATTCCCTTTAAAATCAGGAACAAGATAAGGATGCTCACTATCACCACTTATTTTCAATATAATACTTGAAATTTTAGCCAGAGCAATTAGGCAAGAAAAGGAAATTACTGGAATACAAATAGGAAAATAACTGAAATTATCTGTTTTCAAATGGCATGATTCTATATTTAGAAGATCAAAAAAACTCAACCAGAATACTTCTAGAACTGATAAGCAAATTCACCAGAGTAGCCAGATACAAAATCAACTTAGAAAATCATTAGCTTTCCTATAACTGATCATGAATCCACCAAAAAGGAAATATAGAAAACAATGTCATTCACAATAGCCTCAAAAAATAATAAAAATAAACAGGAATAAATCCAATCAAGAAGGTAAAAAATTTCTACAATGAAAATTATAGAACACTAAAGAAATTGAAGTAGACCTTAGAAGATGGAGAGACCTCCCATGTTCTTTGGTAAGCAGAATAAATATTATCAAAATGGCTATTCTACCAAAAACAATATACAGATTCAATGCAATCTCTATTACAACACAATATCATTCTGCACAGAGCTAGAAAAAAATAGTCCTAAAGTTTATATGGAAAAACAAAAGATCAGAATAAGCCAAAGCAATTCTTAGCAATAAGAAGCACATCTACAAGGAAACTGGTTTCCACTCTTCTACTGTAGGACTCTCTTAAAGACTGATTAAAATGTGTCCTCTGCCAAACATCAAGAAAGAAGCTGAAAGAATCTTTGAAGGGCATAGCTACTAACCCCCAGGAGATGGGAATAGAATCAGATATAACTCAATTTGAATTCCAGAACTATAGAATCGGATATAACTCAATTTGAATTCTAGAACTAAGAGAAGGAGCAAGACTAAGAGCTAAGAAAGATCAAGTTTAGTTTTCACTACCATTTTAGAGGAGTCAAAAATTTCCTGACACTAAAATTCACATGCATAAGAAGCAGAGTCTGTCATCTCTATTTAACTAACATGGTCTTTCTTGCGGCTCCCTACTCAATGGGAAGAGAGAAAAATCCCACACCAAGTCGTGGTTCATTTTTGAAAAAAAAAAAGGTCTGGTCCAATCATTTAAACCATTCTCTTAGATATATTTTATATCTAAACAAAATGCCAAATATTTAATGGTAATTGTAGCACCTCTCTGCTTCCAGGCATTATTTAATTCTCCTGTACATGGTGCTATCTGTGTGGGTAGGGGAAGACGAGGTCACATGACTCCTGAAAGCTAAGGTGAAGAGTCCTCAGATGTCAGAGGTGTCCTTCTGTCCCTCCACCCCACCCCACATCAGGAGGGCTGGTGCATGGAGCAGCGGTGGTGTTGGCTCTTTCTGACCAAGTCCCATTGATGGAGTCGCTGATGAAAACTCTGGCTGACGAGGCATCAATCCATTTTTACCCAGTGTTATTAGGACTAAGTTGCCCTTTCAGCTCCTGCTGGCTCTGTAACTTACTGGCTCTCTGCCCATCCTACAGCCCAGTTTGGTAGTCAACTCTTAGCCCCATGACAGGCCACTGAAGAAACAGGAAGTTCAGTTGTACAAACACACTTCCTGACTATTCCATCGGGCTACTCCACCATCTTAATGGTGCTGGAAACCAGTGTTAGACAGAGATCTCCTGAAAACCCACAAATGGGAACAAATGAAATAGCTGCTGCCTTTGAAGCTTCCTCCCATCCATCTACTCACTCTCTCTCTCTCTCTGACTAGGAGGAAGCACTAGTATCCTGTGTGCCATCCATTTCATCTCCTTTTCTTTCTGTTCTGATGTTCTCCTAAAACCAGAAGCATTAGCCTTTTCTTTTAAGTTTTCTATGTCATATCCTATTTCTTTTAAATGACAACAGTCTTTGTGTCCTCAGCATTCAATGTGAATGGATACCTTCCCTGCACTCTGGTTTAAAAAAAAAAAAAAGCTGAAATTGACCCATATGGCCTGGATTTTACACATTCAATCAAGATCAAAAGAAATCCGTTTTTATTTTATTTTTATTTTTCAACAAAGCCCAAGTTTTATTTTTATTCTCTAACAAAACCCAAGTTCAAGTCTATTATCTTCTACAAAATCCTATTTTGAACTTCAGAGGCTGGATTTCAACTCTGTCTTTTTCCTCATTTGTTCTCACCCACTCTCATCCCAGTAGGTGAAAGGTTGATTAGAATGAAAGTTCTCTCTGCAAAATACTTGTACTTTTAAATAAAATATTAATTCCATTAAATCAAGGCTTTTCTCAACAAGCTGTATATCAGTGTCATTAAGAACATGGGCTTTGAGCTGGGTGTGGTGGTACATGCCTGTCATCCCAGTACCTGAGAGGCTGAGACAAGAGGATCACAGGTTCAAAGCCAGCCTCAGAAACTTAGTGAGACTCCATTAAAAGCAAAAAATAAAAAGGACTGGGATGTGTAGTTAGGAGGTAAAATGCCTCTGGGTTCAATCCCCAATACCAAAAAAAAAGAAAGAAAGAAAGGAAAATAAACATGGGCTTTAAAATCTAATGGTCCTAAGTTACAGACTCTATGTTGTCATTTATTGGCTCCTTTCTTTTAAGAAATGGCCTTTAAAAAAGGAAAGGAAAAGAATATGGGCTTTGAAACTACATGGTCCTGGGTTTTACATTCTATCCTGTAATGTTTTTATGCTTCTCAGACTTTCTAATAGATTTATTCGTATTAGAAAATGAAAAACAAAAATAAACAAACAAAAATAGGACTGTAGGATAAAAGAGAAGAAAGTTGCAAAGTTGAACGTCTACATGCTAGCTGCTTATGATGAAGAAACCGAGCTCCACGATGTGAGGCAACCTGTGCGATTCATCCAGTCTGAAAACAGTCGAACCAGGACTTTAACCTGAGGCCACATGGCAGTCATAATCTATGTTAATGCCTATTTCACAGATTGCAAAACTGGAAGGTTTCAGTCACTTGCCCAGGGCACCACCACCACCATCACACTCCCTCTCAGCCATGGCCCTTTCTCCTCAGCTACACTGCCCCTCATCAGTGTGGAGCACGCACAAGGCCATGTGCATTCCTCTACTGCCTCCTAAATTCCTTGTAGAAGAATATGAACATGGGAGAGAACCAAAGAATGTCAGAGCTGGTGGAAGGGAGGGAGGGGGGTGCAAAATGGGATACAAATCTCTCATTTTGCAAAGCGGCCTGCAAGAGCCTAGTCCTGAAACCCACGTCTCCTGATTCCAAGTTCTGCATTCTTTCTCTTTCCTTCCTACATTTAATCGACGACGTTTATTTATTTTGCCCCATTCCAGAGCAGAAGAGAAGAGAAGCTTAAGGGGAAGAACCGGTGGTGGCAGTCAGCAGAGTGGGTGGACCGATTCCTTGACTCCAGAGAGAGAAGAAAGGAGTGCTGGCCCAGTCCCAGGAAGAATCCTGGGGCTCCTGCAGGCAGGAGCCCCTGCATCTCCACATGCAGATCTCAGAGAAGTGCCTGGCAGATTCAATCACACAGTGACTCAAATGTCACAGCATGACTGTAGAGAAAGAATAATAGCGGAGACATCCCGGCCAATTTTCAACAGAAGGGCTCAGCTTACAAGGAAGCTTCAGGAAATTGCTGAAGAGAATGATAATGACGATAATAAAAACAAATAGCTACCATTTATTGAGCACTGATGGGCCTGGCGTTGGGCCACACACTTTGCATATCAACCTGATGAAGTATAGTTATTATCCCCATTTTACGAGGAGGAGACTGAGGCCTGCAGGAGTGGAGGGGACAGCCCAAGGTCATGTGGCTTGGGAAGACGATCCGTGTCCCTAGGCCTTAGCACAGACTCCTAACCACAGTTGTCAGGGGTGGAAGGCTGAGACGAGTCCTAGGAGTCCTCGCCTTCCTCCTCACAGAACCCCGTCGAGGATGCATCATTCTCTCAGTCTTACAGGAGAGGTAACAAGCGCATGGACTCATTCTTCAGGCTGCACCAGGAGTTAGTGGAAGGGAGAAAGGCCTAATTCCAATTGGTTTTATTCTGTCAATGATGAGTGTAGGAAAAACTGCAGCAAAAAGTTAACCCACCCAGCTATGGGAGCGAAATGTTACTGGTAGTCCTCCATCTGATGTATTATTCATAATCGACTTCTAGTGACTCTAATAAGCTGCCTGAAATCCAAGCCCAAAGGCACTGATACAAGAGAAGCATGAGTTTTGTTTAGCCGTTTTCCTTCCAAATATCAAACCATCTTTCTTTCTCCAGGACCTCCACTACCCCAAGTGACAAGAGCAGGCACCTGTGAGATCATTCACACCACTGGAATACAGACATTCATCCTTCACAGACTACATCTAGCCCAGGACCACTTTCAATAAGAAGCAAAAAATATATAATGTAGAAGATGCATATAGCAAGGGCTCAGGAAGCAATTCTCTCTGAGGAAAATTATAGAAACTATCCCAATAAAAGACCCACACCAACGATCCCAGGAACACCTGCTGTATGAGTATTTACACCTTTCTTTATGAATGATTCAACCAAAAGAAAATAAATATGGTTCTTCAATACCCAAATTAATGCTCTCCACAATTCACAAAAATAGAGTCAAGTTAAAAGCACACTACATGATCAATTTCAATCAGAATGTTGGCAAAGCGGATAGAGGAGAATTACTCTCATGTATTGATGATATGAATATAAATTCATATAACCCCCGGGAAGAGCGATTTTGAAATCTCTATCACAGTTCACGTATCACAATTCACATACCATTTGAAACAGCAATCCACTCCTACGGAATTTATCCTACAGATTTACTTACACAAGTACAAAAGATCCTATTAACAGAGTTATTTATTGCAGCATTGTTTTTCATGGCAAAATATGTGGATCAGTGCAAGTGGCCATCAGTAGGAACTGTTCACCAATCATAGTTCCACCCAGCAATGGAGCCCAGGAGCCTGGGAAGAAAGGAGAAGCTCTTTGTAACAGGTGGTGCAGATGCTGAGACCTGTTGTTAAGTGGAATGTACAAAGTTTGAGCCCATGAGCTCTGGGTGCCACACTGTAAACAAAATAGTAGGGAGAGTATAAAAATTACTTATATCTGAATAAAATATACTTGTCCAGATATGCAAGAAAGTGCCAATATTTATTGGTCTTAGGAAAGTGGGGGCAGGGGTCTTGGTTGGGGAAACAGATGGGAGGGAAGATATTCATCTAATTCTTTATAGATTTCACATTTTTTTTCCAACTTCATTGAGGGATCATTGACAAAAATTGTGTATACTTAAGGTGTACTGTTGGATACACATATAGTACACTTTCTTAATTTTTTAACCATGTTACTATATCTCCTACTCAAAACATTTTCTAAGATAAAATATAAACTAATGATCTTTAAAGCAAAATTGCTTTCCCCACAGTGGGTAAGGTATAGAATAAATAAATGGTAAGAAAAGACAAATTTTCTTAGACATCTCTGAATTATTTATTACAAACATACATTTTTAACTTTAAAAAATTCCAGTAGATTAATAAGGTAAATTTTCTTTTGTAATGCCTGAAATATTTTGCTAACAATATAAAATATAAACTATTATACTCCTAAAATTCTTTTTTTAAAAAAGCCGAACCTACTCTATCTCTTCTTCCCTTAAAAATTAATTTTCTTCATCTTTCACTTGATAAAGTGCTCATTGTTGTTGTTTGGTTGTTTTGCTCTTTTCCCCCTAGATTATCTTCTAGTTCAGCTCAATATTTCTTTTTTATTTATTTTTTATTTTTTATTTTTTTTGCAGTACTGGGGATCGAACCCAGGGGCATTCTAACTCTGAGCTATACCCCCAGCCCTATTTTTTATTCTTTATTTTGAAACAGGGTCTCACTAAGTTGCAGAGTGCCTCACTAGGTAGCTGAGGCTGGCCCCGAACCTAGATCCTCCGGTCTCAGCCTCCGGAATGCTGGGATTACAAGCGTGCGCCACCATGCCTGGCTAGCTCAATATTTCTTAACAAAAACAGTGATGCTTGAATCCAAACTTGAGGCGCGTGTTTAGGATTCACACACAACAGGATTCTGAAATCTGGGTATCCCAGATTTCATTCTGCCCTTTAGAATACATCATAGAAAACTTTATATTTTCATGTTCACTTGTCACACGGCCCTGGAAGGCTTTTTGACTCTTAAAATGTTTCCCAATGAAGAGCTCAGCAGGTGGGTCAAGTCATACTCTGCACATCTTCAAGTTGCTCTATTCTTCCAGGAGTGGCATTTCCTTTAATACCAGGAAAATGTGACTAGGGAGCTAAATGGCTATCAAATCAACAAAGTTCTTGTTTTTAAAGGTCATTATAATGTCCATGAAACAAGAGTTTCCCCCATTATAAATGGAGCTGGAAAAAACTGGGAGTTAGTAGCCAGTAACACTAGAGGTATGTCTTAGCCTCTTCCAGCTGCTATCATAAAACATATAAACTGGATGGCTCATAAGCCACAAACATTTATTTCTCTGTTCTAGAGGCTGGGAAACCCAAGAATGAGACTTTACAGTCCTGGTGTTTGGTGAGAGCATGCTTTTGGGTTCATAAATGGCACCTTCTTGCAGGGTCCTAGCATGGAAGGGCAGGGAGCCTGCTAGGTCCTCTTTGATAAGGGCACTAATTCCACTCATGGACATTCTGCCCTCATTAGCTAATCATCTCCTGGATGTCTACTTCCTAATGCCATCACATTGGTGATTAGCTTTCCACACATGAATTTGGGGGAAACACAAACATCAATCATCAATACCATAGCTAGGTATAAACAGAGTCAAAGAAGCTTTAGCTTCCATTACTGTGCACATATAAAACAGAACCAAATTTATATATGGTCATATTCTGGCTCCACACATGAACTATATTTTCTTCAAATAAAAGGCCAAAGGGTAGTAAATGAGGCAGAAGTCCAGTAGATCAAGGCTATTGGAAAAGGGCTCTTGAGCAGTGTTTGTATTAAAAGTTACTTAGAACAAAGAAGAGAAATAAAAGAGTGAAACAACATCACAGAAGTTGTGGTAGGCTTCATTCATTGCTGGCCACACACTTGGAATCCTGGTGTTTTTCAATACTGGTTATTGTAACCAATCACAACTATCCTATCCAAATGGGCCAATAGAAAATCAGATTAAAAAATTAATACACACTATGCCACTACATGATGTAGATCCTTACTCAAAGTGTCATCCATGGACAAGCCATGCCTACATAGCCTGGTACCAGGTTAGAGATGCAGACTCCCAAGCCACATAGACGACTGGATAAGAACTTATATATTAGCAAGGTCTATGATTTATGATTCACACACATCTTAAAGTTCATGAAATACTGGGATACAGTGAGAACACAAAAGCAGACAGATCTACATTGAAACCGTGGCCCTGGCATTCTGGCATATTTGCTTTGTGAATGCACAAACTATACAACCTCTTAAATGTCAAATTTTCTCATCTTATCCACAAAAATTATAAGAACTGATTTGTATGTTTCTTATAATAATTAAATCAAAGCATATGAGGAAAACATCAAGTAGAGTATTAGGTGTAAAGCCGGTGTTGCTTAGATATTAAATTTTTCCTTTATTCCCTTTACCATTTCAAGAGGAAAGAAAAACTTATAAATAATTAAAAAAATAAAGAAGCCATACAAACCCCACAAAGTTTAGAAATTCTTGAACCACCCTACAATATTAACCAACAATTAATTGAAGACTTCAACCCACATCTAAACCAGTTTCTTTGATTCTGTTAACATGGCCTGGATTTTGTGACTTTAGCTATCACTGAATATACTCCAAGTTGCATTTAAAAGGTATCCATGGAAACAGTAAGTTCATCATTAATGTTGCAAAAATATTCAAATTGTATGTCCTGCTGGCTCATTTTCATATGCAAGGAATAGTCATATGAGAAAAGTTAGAAACAAATATTTATGTATTTATCCCTCAAATCACTTAATTAAATGCAGATGCTATAGCAACAATCTATACTTAACTTAGAGTCTCTATAAAGAAATAGTGACATGAAAATAACAATAATAATAGTAATAGTAATAAGCTAACCATACAGCACACCTACTCTTGGGCCAGGAACTCTGTTGGCTATTTACATCTATGCAAGAAGACTGTGAGAACACAAATACCACTGTGGGGTGTAGCATTTTGAAAGGTACCTTAAAGGAAAAGGAACAAAGTTGTTGAAGAGATTTAAAACATCTGTCTTCATGATGCAAACACAACTAGCACAGCCTTCTTCCCTTCTGCCCCTCCTCCTGGTTCAACCCTAGAGTTGCCACAGGGGGATAATGTGTCTGAGAAATTAATGCCAAAAGAGAGAGTGGCCAGCTGGGGGTTAGAGAGGAAGTCAGGATGGCTTTGGCATAGCTATCAAGGAGACTGAGACAGACATGTGGAATACCCATTGTTTGGCTCCACAATGCCAAGAGTGATTGAAAGGATCAAAGCTAGCAGGCAACTCAGCAGCAGGTGAAGAGTGTGCAGTAGTGCTGGGGACACAATGATCAACAGATGAACCAAGCCCAGTGGCTTCTCCTCCCTACACTGTCCTCCAAAGGACCAGGTGACCACAATGGAGAAAACTATTCCTGAAGAAAGAAAAATTGCAGGCATGGGCTCACAATCCTGAAGAAATTCTGCTCCCACACATAGGGAGGATTACAATTAGATTTTATTCTTTGTCAAAACTTACGCAGTTGCTGCTGGACTTACTTATGGAGTTACATCCTGATAAAAACCATCATCATAAGTAGAAAATACAACTAAAAAGTGCAATTAGTACACTTAACCTACCAAATATATCTTAGCAACACAGTATACCGTGAAGTGTTGGCTGTGAGCCCTGGTGATCTCCTAACTGCTGGATACTGAGGCTCCCTACTCACTGCCCAGCCTTGGAAGAGAGTATCCCAGAGCAAAATGC
Source organism: Graphiurus murinus (assembly GCA_004027655.1). Lineage (NCBI taxonomy): Eukaryota > Metazoa > Chordata > Mammalia > Rodentia > Gliridae > Graphiurus > Graphiurus murinus. The sequence goes on from PVLC010003781.1 coordinate 84,673, forward strand.
CAGCCTAGGAAAAGGTCAAAACTCAAAACCAGAAGTGCAATTCCTACTGAGTGTCCATGGCCTTGACACCATGGTCAAGTTGTCAGTTGAATCATCACAAGTCAGGACCAGCAGAGGCTAACACAATTGACAGCCCTTGCTAGGGAAAGCAGAAGGAATGAACTGCCAAAGAATAGTTTTAAATAAGCTTGATAGTCTTGAGGAGATAAGAGGTATATTGCAAACCAGAAAGTTCAAGAAGAAGACATAAAGAAAAAACAACTGGACAAACTAGACTGGCAAAATATAACTATTAGGATACAATGGGTCAATAGCAAAATAGACAAATAGCAAATAGACTGTTAAGAAAAAAAATCAGTTAAAAAAAAAGTAATCACCACAAATATATCCACCTAGCAACATCTTCACAAAATATATAAAACAATCAGAAATCAGAGAAGTAGATTTTAACTTTTGTACTTAATGATTTTAATATCCTTTCAGAAACTAATAGGCCACGCCAAAATAAATAACTATGGAAGAGCTAAAAATACATTGTTAATTTTGAATTTTCTGATATATATTAAACCTTATGCCTCCAAATAATACACATTATTTTAAGTCACAAATGAATATTTACAAAATTAGCTATGTACCGTGTCACAAAGGAATTCTCTATGGATTTCACAGAATCAGCATTGTGGAGAATATGTTCTCAAATCATGATGCAATAAAAGTTTAAATCAATCCCAAATGATATATTTTTATATCTCTAGTATTAAAAAAATCAATATCATACCACTGAACAATCATTATATTTAAGAGGAAATTATGAGCAAAACTGTGAAGTATTTTGAGCTAAGCAGCAATAAAACATCAAAAACTTTGTATGCAATTAGAGCAATACTTAAAAGAAAAGTTGCATTTATCAGAAAGCAAAACAGCATGAACAAATAAGCAAAGCATTCGACTCAAAACAAAATCAGAGAAAGAACAAAGAAACACAGAATCACATAGTAAGGAAATAATAAATACAAGCTCAAAAAATCAATGAAATAGATTAAAAAACATAGTGAAGTTTAACAGAATCAACAGCTGATTTTTTGACAAGATTAATAAGAAAAATTCTGATAAAACTGTAGAAAAGAAAATGAGCAAAATTCAGAGTGAAATACGGAATAACTCAGACACAATAGATATTTTCAAAAATGTAATAACATGATAATGAACTGAGAAAAACTCAGACAAAAGGGATAATTTGGGGAAGTTAAGAATATCAAAGATGGCACTAGAAATATATAAAACTTGAATTTAAGTTCCAAGTAGCTTACTTTGGGCAAAGTTTTTTCTTTTAATGTGGCAGACAAAGAGAAGATATTTAGTGTCAAAATCAATAAGGAAATTCTACTTCCTTAAAGAAATAGTGACATGAAAATGACAATAATAACAGTAGTAGTAATAAGTTAACCATACTGCACACCTACTCCTGCGCCAAGAACTCTGTTGGCTATTTACATCTATGCATCTTAGAACTCACAGAAACTGAAGTGAAACCATGAGAGAAAGATAAGAAACCAAAGAGAAAATGAATTGTTGATAATTCATAGAGGACAAACCAAGTATCTAACTCAGCTTGACTTTACAAGGAATAAGAAAAACAAATTAAGGCTGTGGGCCAGATAATACCCTTCGACTGTTAAAAAGAAAAGATGAAATATTGCCAAATAGTAATCATCAAGAAATTAAAAAAACAATAAATGTTGGTGAGGATGTGGAGAAATCGGAACTCTTCTACACTGTTGGTAGGACTGCAAATTAGTTTAGCTGCTTAGGAGATCACTGTGGAGATTCCTCAGAAAATGGAATGGATCCACCATATAATCCAGCTATACCATTCCTGGGTATCTTTCCAAAGGGGATGAAATAGAATTATAGTAATATATGCACAGTCACATTCATAGCAGCACAATTCACAGTAGCCACATTATGGAACCAAACAAGGTGTCTATCAACAGATGAATGGGTTACAAATTTGTGGGATATCCACACAATAGAATTCTACTCATCAATAATAAACAAAATTGAGTTGGGCATGGTGGCACATGTTTGTAATCCCAGTATTGGGAGGCTGAGACAGGAAGATCACAAGTTTGTGGCCAGCCTAAGCTACTTAGTGAGGCCCTCTGCAACTTAGTGAGACCCTGTTTCAAAATGAAGAATAAAAAATAGGGCTGGGGGTTGAAGTATAGTTTGGAGGTGGAATATCTTTGAGTTTAATCCTCAGTACTACCAGAAAAAAAGAACAAAATGTGTCATTTGCATGAAAATAGAAGTACTTGGACAACATTATGCTAAGTGAGATTAGCCAGTCACAGAAAGTAAAAGGTCATATATTTTGTCTAATATGCAGAAGCTAGGGAGTAATTGGAACACCAGAGGGATTCCAGGTAACGGAGGAGAAACCTCAGTGGAGCCAGGAAGGTGGTCTAAGGGAAGGGGAGGGGGAAGAGTGAGGTTCATTGAAGAACCTCATACCATTAGCTATGTGAAAATACCAATGTATGTCAATCTCAGTAATCTGAATGGGGGAGGGGAGGTGGAAAGGCAGTGGGGAGGGGGGGTCACCAAATGCTGTGTGCATGTATATCACTGTCAACATGATTTACATTATGATGTGAGACAATCATGCACCAAAAAAAAGCATATTAAAAAATTGCCAAATGGGAACAAACATGGAAAAATGGGAACCTTCAGCCCTGCTTCTGGAAGTAGAGGTTAGTAAAGGAAAGGAACTGATGATATGATTTTAAATTAAGCACATGTATCCTAAGATCCAGGAATCCCACTGCTGAATAAAGAGATAAAAAAAAAACCCAGGCATACTTCCACAAAAGCACATGTACAAGAGTCCTCTATGTAGCCTCCTTGTGGAAGTAGGCTGTTGATACCACTGAGGTGTCCGTCCTCAGCACTGTAAACAGGTAACATGTGGTGGATGCCTCCAACCCAGTGTCTAAGTTGGGGGCATCTGTGTTGAACTGCAGGATTTGGCCCTAACTGCAGGGAGGTAATTTCTGAACATAAGTGAGTGTTTGGACACTGGTTAGTATAAGAAAATTGGGTAAGTGGTGTCAAAGAATCACAGAACTGGCCAGGTCAGTGATTAGTGGCTTAGGAAATGAAGGATTTCCCAACCCCTATAATAATCACACACAGAAATAACTCTCAATATCACTTCCTCTTAATTAAATGTATTGATGAAACTTTGGCTTTAAAAAAGATGGTGAGAGTTTAAGTCCTCTACCAGTCCCAAATGGGTATCACAAAACAATCATATCCCCAAAGTAGGTTAATCATAAAATCCTAACTCTCTTTCCTTTGTGAGAGCAGCAAGAGGCAGGCTATTATATATTAAGTAAACTGTGCTGTCTGAATTTGTACTAGATCACACAGGATATTCTTCTAGAAAGCTCATTAACACACTGTTGTGCCTGCATCCTCCTCCTTTGGACATTAAATAGCAAATGTTCCTGGGTCTAATGCTGACACAGGAGTTTGTTTTTTCAGTCAAGCTATTTCATAATGGCAGAATGGCCTCTCCACCTCACCACATGGAAACCTAGGCCAAGATTTGCAGAATTTACTTAATGAACATGTGGACTAAAGCCTACTTCTCCAACAATAAACATTTTGTGAGCTGCCAGTATAGCTATAAAGAGTCTTTATCCACCTAGAAGTTATGTCCTCTTATAACTCCATGGGCATTTAGTCACGAGGAAAAGAAAATAAATGTTTTATACAAGGTATGAAATGTAGGCCACAAGGCCAGGTGTGCAAAGTGCAACCTTCTTTATTATCCCATAATTATGTAATTTCTAGTTTGGGCTCCCAATTCTACCAAGTCAACTTGGGGTTAGGTTGATATTCTGGAGATCTGATGCAAGTACTAGGCCCGGAGAAAGGAGCATGAGACTCCAGAAGCGGCTTGCCCTCACAAGCATCCTCTGAGACATCACAGTCTTGTGGGGTTGAAGATGCACTGGACCACCCCTGCAGGCAGATCAGAGCTGATCCTCCTGATTCACTTGGCTTCAAGGCCAGCTGTGTTCCCTGTGCATCCATGGCACTTTAGAAGTCCTAGAACCATCCTGTCCTGCTGGAGTGTTAGGATCTCAGTGCTTCTGCCTATGGTATCTTCTAATCTAGGGACACTCCCTCCTCCCCAGAATCATAACCCAGAAAACAGCACAAGGCTGCTATCTTCCTTTTCCTTCCTCTTCTGTTCCCATCAATGGAAGAGAATGACTTTTGTTTGCCCATCCAGAAAGCCTTCTCTCTTGTGAAGATGCTTCTGGTTAATATTTCATCCATGCCCAGTACTTGAAGTTTTCCCTATTGTCCCTAAAAGCAAAAAGCCAGGGAAAACCTTCTTTAGTTGTTTCCCATCCTGTCACAAACTTCCCCTGAAGAAATAATCAAAGAGAAGGGTCTAACTTGATAAGCACAAGGCAAGTGCTAGCCAGAGAAGAGGGGAGCAGAGGAAATATGAACTTCCAGGAGAATCAACACAAGCTTCCCTCTCATAAATCTTACTTCACAACGTTATCACCATTTCTCTATAGATAACTCATGGCATTCCATGTCTAAAATAATTCTATGTTTAAATCATCATTTACTAGACAATGATGGTCAAGAGGAGGAACAGGCATGTAGCATCATATTGAATTTCAGTCAGTGACCAAAAAAAAATGATAAAGATTAGGCATAGATTCCTTTGCATTCCAAGTCACACCACCAGTGGATTAGTTACATCTCAAAATGTATACTTGTTACCACTAGAGTCTCATGCCCATATCCCAAATGAAAATGCTGCTTTTCAAACTTCAGAGATAAAGGAATTCTACTGAGCCTTACATCTTATTTATTATCACTGGGACAGAAATATGAAGAAAACTCATCTTAGCTTGGTCCCAAGTTCACAAAGTATAGATTTAACACAGCATGTTGGTTAAGACTCACCAATATGACTGAAACATGCAGCCTTGTGTGGTAGGTGGATCCTGAAATTGCACTGTGACAGAGCTAAGGCCTGGGGTCTCTGAGGGTCTCTTGCCTCTGTTCCTCTTTGTGTCGGCTCCGTCCTCAAATTGCTGCGAGGACTATGTTCACTTAATTCATAAATACTTCTTTTTATTTTATATTTAACAAACTGATATTTATTTCTGTATATTCTTTTATTGGTGCATTGTAAACCTACATCTTGATGAGCTTCAGTGTGATAGAGGCACACATGCACACCGCACTCGGTGGTGAGTCCTTCTCCAGTTCCTGCCCCGCTCCCTCTCCCTCCCCACCTTCCTGTGCTCAGCACAGTGATTGGCTTTGATAAGTTTGTGTGTGTACATCATGTCCATTAAGGTATTTCCTTCTTCAAGTCTCCCTCCCCTTCCCGTCTCCCTCAGTCAGGTCCCTTCCTTTACTCCACTAAGGTTTCCCCTCCTTTTTCTGGAGTCCTTCCTGTGTCTCAATTTCTCCCTAGCTTCCACATATGAAGGAGAACATATGACCTTTCACTTTTTGTGACTGACTAATCTCACTTGGCATAATATTCTTCAGCTTCATCCATTTCCCTGCAAATGACATAATTTTGTTCTTCTTTATAGTTGAATAGAATTCCATTGTGTATATAACCCATACACACACACACACATACACACACATACACAAAGTAACTGAGATAGTTTCAGATTTAGAGGGGCATCATGACTTTGCAATTCCATGCTTAGTAACCACAACCACACAGTATCACAATGTCCTGTTCCAGACCACAGGAGTGGCTCCTATGCCTCTAGTCATTGGTCTGTCCTAGCACTAGCCTTTCTTCTCTCCTTCTCACCTGAAAAATTTTTAAAAAGTGACACTTAGGCTGGGTTGAGATGGTTTGGGGATGCTAGTCCCCCCTCTTCTCAGTTTTACTGGTTTACCCGATAAATCTTTGCTCCTGCCCGATGACTTGCCCTCAATCCACTAGGCCCTCTTTTTAGCAGTGTGTAAAGAGACTTACATTCAGTAGCTGAACTAATAGGATTTGCAACTATATTCTAATCCATAAGAAGTGAGAGGGACTCTTCTCACAATCATCATGGCACCTGCTCCTCTAATGGCAGCCCTCAGGGAAAACTGACCCCTCTCCAGGTCTGGGTGGGTCCAAGTCATTCCATCCAAAGATTCCCACTAGATCAATGGACAGGCGGAGGGCGGAGATACTGACCTCTCACCCTTGTGGTGGCCGGGTGGATCAGAGTCAGTTGCAGCTCTCAGGATCAATCATTTCTAGCCCACGCCTTCTACTCTGTCCTTTTGTGCCACGCTATGAGAAAGGAAAGGGGATCACTGGAAATGACCTACTCCATCAATCATTAGGAGTTCCAAGCCAGGGAGCTCACAGCACCCTCTTGGCAATTACTTCTGGTCTAAGGTGTGCTGTCTTCAAAGAGGAGAACTTATTTCAGGGATACACAAAACTAACATACATGCTCTCCCTCACTTTCTCCCTCTCTGTCCCCATGAACAAGGAAATAGTACTTCTACTTGGAATCATCTCGGGACCCAAGAAAACCAGCCAAAGATAATTGACACATGAGAACATTACAGAAATAGACTGGAAGCCCTGGTTCACTCCATACCTCCTCTGGGCTTTTAGCTAAGTAAATTAATAAGTTCAAACTAGTTTGAGATAGGTTTTCATTTACTTGAACCTCAAAGTATCCTGACAAGTCTACTCAGAGCTAAAGAAAAAAAAGAGGTAAAGATTCATCTTAACAAGCTTCGTCTCATCAGGGGACAAATCTGTAACTTGGAGGGGTTCAACTTGATCCAAATCACACAGCTAATATGTCCAAGTACAATGTGGGTTAAGTTGAATAATTTTTCAATGATACATTACTTTTTCACTTTTTTTCTTTCTTTTTTTATTTTTTATTTTTTATTTATTTTTGCGGTACTAGGGATTGAACCCAGGGGCATTCTACCTCCGAGTTACACCTCAAGCTCTATTTTTTTCTTTACTTTGAAACAGGGTCTCACTAAGTTGCAGAGGGCTTCACTAAGTAGCTGAGACTGGTCATGAACCCGGATCCTCTGGTCTCAGCCTGCCAAGTACTGGGATTACAAGTGTGCACCACCACGCCCAGCTACTTTTTCACATTTTTAATTAGTAAAAAACAACAACAAAAAACATGGGCTTGAAAGAGGAACTTTTTAATTGATACATTATAATTACACATAAATGTGGGATTCATTGTAATATATTCATACTCATAGACCTTCATTTTTATAGATATAATAGCTATTTCCTGGCTATTAACCTGGGAAAGAATATTCAAGTCAGCAAAGAAATTAGTTAATGGCAAAACAAACAAACCAACAAATACGGAGTTTCCCATGGCATATTTGACACCATCCAATATGACTCCCAACTTCACACCACTTTTCCTGTTCAGGCCCAGAATGAGGTTTTAGTGGCTTATCATTCAAAAGCACTGTAGACACTGTGCTTCTTTGAGAAGAAAGATCTAGCAGAAGATACAGACTGACCATTCACAGGCAAATTCTTCTCATGGATACATCTTATTTCATGTGCACAGAGTTTATGATTAAAATTATCATCGCTATCAACTTCACATTAAAAACACAAATTTTATACAAAGTCTGGATTTCTGATTTCTGACAAAGGCTTCCAAGTTCAGTTGCATTTGAGTCCATATTTGCATATGATAACAACTGGCTAAAGCGAGCACCAAGCTCATTTCCCTGTTCTCTCTACAATTCCTGTGTACTTTCCCTCTTTAGACCCCCTAGGCATTTGTGTCTGTGACATCGGTTCAGGGGTCGCTGGGTGGTCAGAACCACTGCTGGGAGCTGTCTACTCTATTTTTTTTTTAACTTTTTTTATTGTAATAATTCGTGCTTTGTATATATACATTTTTGTTAGGTACAAATTGATATAGACAAATGTGCACACATTTCTCATCTGACCCTTTCCCCAATTCCCACCCCGCTCCCTCGCCCTCCCTCCCTCTCAAGTTCAGTTCAGTGAGTGATCTTGATATAATTGTGTAAGTACATCATGTGCC
>PVLC010003782.1:0-10767 GCA_004027655.1 Graphiurus murinus
CTCCCTCTCCCTCTCCCTCTCCCTCCTGGCTGCCATAAGATGAGCAGCTTTCCCTGCCAGACACTCCTACCATGGTGTGCTGACTCACCACAGGCCCCAAAGCAACAGTGTCTTCCTAGATTGCTGAGAGTCTCTCTACCTGCTGAGTCTATCTTCAAACCTGTGATACTCCTGTCGCAGCCTCCCAAGTACCTCGATTACAGTACTAGGATTTTAGTATACCTGGCTTCTTTTTTCCTTTTAAATTGCTTTATTTCAAGTTTTTGTTAAATAATGAAAATCTGACTGCCACAAAGTGTCTGTTCTTCTACAGTCTTGATCACTAAAGCTATGTAACGAATCTTGAAATTATTTAGTAACTCCCCTTGATTTACTCTCGTGTATGTATATGAGGGGATAAGCCCAAGGGGTTCTCTACCACTAAACTATACCCCAGTTATTTTTATTTTCTTATTTTGAGACAGGGTCTCACTAAGTTGCCCCAGCTGATCTTGAAATTGTGATCCTCCTGCTTCAGCTTCCCAAGTATTGAGATTACAGGTGTGCCCATCATACCTGATTTTCATTTATTATTATTTTCAAAATTGCTGTCGTTATTGCTGTTCCTTTGATTTTCCATGTAAACTTTAGAAACATATTGCCTTTATCTACAAGCAATATTAATGTGATTTTGTTAAGAATTATTTTAAATAAGTAAATTAATTTGGGAAGAAGTAATATCTCCAATATATTTTGTGTCTTTCAATCCAAGAGCACAAGTGGGTCTCATTATTTAATCTTTGATTTCTTTAATCAGTATTTTGTTGATTTCAGCATACAAGTTCTGTAGATTTTTTTTATTAAGTTTGACCCTAAGTGTTTCATTTTATGGGGAGGTATAAGTATTATGCTTTAGTTTTTTGTTTTCATATGTTTGTCACTGGTATGTAGAAATAAAATAATTTTTTTGTCAATCTTGTATCCTAAGACTTTATTGACTTATAAAAGTTCTCAGATTTTTGTAGTACCTTCTAGATTTTCTTTGTAGACAATTAGGCCATCTGAAATCAGGACAATTTGAAGTCTTCCTTTTGGTCTTTGTACATTGAAAATTTCGTAGAAATCTTTAGTGAGACCAGTTGAGCCTGTACTTTTTCCAGGAATTTATAAATCATTAGTTGCATTCCCAGAATAGGTATAAAGCTATTTAAATTATCTATTTTTGTATTGAGAAAATGTGCTTTGCAAGTAATTGATATATTTCATCCAACTTACCAAATTTATACATGTAGACATATTCATAGAATTTCTATATCATACTTTTTTGGTACTGGGGATTGAACTCGGGGGCATTCTACCTTCGAGCTATACCCCCAGCCCTATTTTGTATTCTTTATTTTGAAACAGGGTCTCACACTAAGCTGCAGAGTCCCTTACTAGGTAACTGAGGCTGACCGCAAACCCGGATCCTCTGGTCTCAGCCTCCCAAATACTGGGATTACAAGTGTGTACCACCACGCCCAGCTCTTGTTATTACTTCTTAAAATATACTTTTGTTAATGCATTTCACTTATACATCATATTGAAGTTTGGCATTATAGAAACATACATGCTCAAAACAACCAGTGTGTGTTTATCTCTGGTTCTACCCTCTTCCTTGCCTGTCTCCATACAAAATATCAAAATTGGTATTGATAGCTTTGCATATGTACACAGAATTGTTTGAACTGTTTCCTTCATCAAACCTTCCCGTTTCTTTCTTCACCTTCCTCCCCAAATCCTCTTCCACTAATCTACTGCTTTCTCTTCTCAGTTATTTGAAGTACTTTTTGTTTCCTAATTTCTCTCTAGCTTCTACATGTGAGAGAAATCATATGGCCCTTCACTTTCTCAGACTGGCTAATCTTGTTTAGCATAATATTCTATAGTTCCATCCATTGTCCTGCAAATGACATAATTTTGTTCTTTTTTATGGCTGAGTCAGATTCCACTGTGCGTATATATCAGCTTCATAAACCGTTTATCTGTTGACAAACACCTTGGTGGAATCCATAATTTAGCTATTGAGAATCATGCTGCTATAAATATGGATATGCATGTATCAGGGTAATATCTGATCTCAGTTCCTTTAGATGATTCCCAAGTGTGATATAGCTGGGTAATATGGTGGTTCTACCCCGACTCTTCTGAGGAAATTCCACATTGATCTCTGAAACAGCTGGGCTAATTTGCAGTCCCATCAACAGAGTATAAGGTTTCCTGTTTTCCTACCTGCTCACTAGCACGTAGTATTCCTGATGACTGACTTTCTAAATGGAGCTAGATGGAATCTCAGTGTAGTTTTAATTTTTATTTCCCTGATTGCTAATGCTGTTGAACATTTTTTTCCTGTGCTTATTGGCCATTTTATTTCTTCCTTTGATAAGTGTCTATTTCCATTTGTCTATTTTTATTAATTTTTTAGTGTTTCTATTGATTTTGTTTTTACTTCTTGTGCTTTGGGGGTCTTATTAAGGAAGTTTCTACCCATGTCTATCTGTTAGAGAGTTGGTCTTATGCCCTCTTCTAGTGTTGCAAAGTCTCTGGTGTTATAGATCTTTTATCCATCTTGAGTTGATTCTTGTGCAGGGTAAGAGATTGAGATCTAATTCCATTTTTGTACACATGGGTAATCAGTTTTCCTAACATCAATTGTTGAAAAGCCTGTCTTTTTTCCAGCATATGTTTTGGCACCTTTGTCAAAAATCAACTGGCTATAAGTGTGAGGATTTGTTTTTATATCTCCTTTTTTATTCCTTGACATTATTTTTAAAGTAGAGATTATCAATTAAATGGAGAATAAATTGAGAAATAACAAATACAGCTATTCCTCCTTTATAAAAGGCGACATAAATAATTTGTCACAGTTCAAGTAATTGACTTATAAGAAGGACTGTGGGTTGGAGAGGAGTACAGAAGTTAGTTCAAGGTCTTTGAAAGAAAACAAGCATCTAGCATGAAGACTTCTGTCGATTCATTTTTACTCAATTTCAAATAAAACTTTTTCTCTCCATCTTAGCACTTACTCCTTTCTATTAAAATGTGAGAACTCTACTCGAACATAGCTATTGATAAAACAGCCTCAACATCTACTAAATTGCTTCTGGATGAATTAATAGATGAAATATCACCCAATAAAGGAATGTTTTCTGCAGTGTCCTGAACTGATAGATAATAGAGGTGGGAAGGTATGGTTGAAGTCTGCTTGAATATTTTCCTAAGACAGAATTTGTTACTTCTACTTTTCTTTATTTAATTTATTTTATTTTTTACTTGATATTGAAGCCAGGGACATTCTACCTCTGAGATGTACCCCTAGCTCTATTTTATTTCTTTATTTTGAAACTGGGTCTCAGTTGCAGAGGGCCTTGCTAATTTGCAAAGGGTGACCTTGAACTTGTGATCCTCCTGTATCAGCCTCCCAAGTTATTGGCATGTGTCCAGATTTTGTTTTATTTGGAAACAGGGTCTCACTAAGTTGCACTTAAGTGCCTTGCTAAGTTCTGAGGCTGGCTGTGAACCTGTGATCCTCCTGTCTCAGTCTCCAAGTCCTGGGATTATAAGCATGCACCACCATGCCTGGTTTGTACTTTTTCTTGATAATAAAATTTAAGTATTAGAAAATAAGCACCATTGATCGTACACATCATACCTCTTCACATCTTCCTTTCTCATGTTCTTAGTCATGAAGTTAATAAAAATGTTCTTGACTCTTTTTGTAGGATTTTATGTGCACAGTCCTAAGTCTCTATTATTGAATCTTCCATTCATTGAATTGTTTCACTTCTTAAATTTCCTTTGGACATTGAAATTAAATATTAATAAAAATACCACAGCAATCTAATTAGCCCTTTACATTTTTTTGTTTTTTTGTCTATCATAGAAAATTGAAGTAGCATAAGAGTTTTCAGTTTTTTTAGTTAGTCTTTTGTCTATCATGTCTAAGGAGGATGAAGTGCTGGTTGAATCAAGAATAGATAAAGACAGTTTGAGATGATAGGAATTCAAAGGTGTTAGAAAAGACCCAGAGACGAGAGGGATCTTTGTGCATTTGTGTGGTTAATCTGTCTGGAGCATAAGCAGGGTACCTGATAGCCTCTGCTAAGAAATGTGCAACTAACTGGGAGCCATTTAAACTTTGTAGGTACAGGAATAATAAAATCAAATTTTGATTTTCAAAACATCACTCTGACAGCAGTGTGGATCAGAGCAGCATGGAGGGTGGAGGATTGAAGGAGACTTTGCCAGTATTCCACTCAAGAGAGGGGCTACCAAGGTGCCTTCAATGAAGATGAGAAGAAAGGGAGGTGAATAAACATTTGGAAGGAGAACGCATACAAATCTGCTGACTACATAACTGGAGAATTATGGGATGTACAAATGAATAACTGACAGTTCCATTCTTCTTTCTTTTTTGTTTTTGTGGTACTGGAAAATGAACCCAGGGACATTTTACCTTTGAGCTACACCCCCCAGACCCTTAGAGGGTCTCACTAAGTTGCTGAAGCAGGCCATGAACCTGTGATCCCTCTGCTATTATTATTCTTAATTAATGAAGCAAAAGGATGAGAAGGCCTTAAAAGTCATGACTTCACCTTTTTCATTTGTTTGACATGTGCCCACTGAATATGAAAATTGTCTAGTCAACAGCTGGCTATATAGATCTTATATTTACATTTAGGTTTATGCAGGAAATATAAAATTAAGAATGACCAATATATAATGATAATTGGGCTGAGCATGGTGTGCATGCCTGTAATCCTAGTACTTGTGAGGCTGAGACAAGAGGATCACAAGTTTGCAGCCAGCCTCAGAAACTTAGGAGACCCTCCACAACTTAGTAAGACCATGTTTCAAAATAAAATAGGGCTGGGAGTGAAGCTTAGAGGCAGAATATCCCTGGGTTCAATCCCCAGTAACTAACACACACACACACACATATGTCAAAATATACGTGTGTGTATATACATACACACACACTCCATTGTGTGGCCGAATCACATAAGGAGGTGATATACAAGAGAAGAAATAGTACACCTAAGTCAGAACCCCAAGTAACAGCAATGTTTAAGAGGAATGCCCTCATAACAGGAGATAGAAGCAAAGAAAGCTGAAGGAGAGGAAAACCCATATCGTAGTGTTGTAAAAGATAAGGAAAGTTGTAATGTACAACTGTTAAATGTACAACTGTTAAATGGCATAGGTACTCAAGAACCTCTGCTAGGTGTAACAACAAGAGGAGGTTGGCAACCGCTAAATGTTGGTGTGGGGAAGTGATAGAAATATAAGCTTGGAAATTACTTTTCACATTCAATGGTGTCAATTCTGTTTCCCACTCTAGTTACCATGGCTCACACTTATCTAAACCATTTATATTTTAAACTGAAAAGTATGATTCACTACTTAGTCACATTAAAATCCTATTGTGATGGAGCCTATCTAAGCTACTATAATCAGCATAGACAGAAAATCTACTTCTGTGTTTAAGCACTCTCCAAATACCTGCCTGTAATTAATGTGTGTGTGTAGGTGTATAGTCCTGGGCATTGAACTCAGGGGCATTCTACTTCTGAGGTACACACCCAGCCCTCTTTATCATTTTTGTTTTGAAACAGGGTCTGAAAGTTTTAGTTACATTGTTGCCCTCAAATTTGGGATTCTCCTGTCTCAGCCTCACAAGTACTACGATTACAAGCATGCACAACCACGCCCAACCTCCAATTAAATGTTTTTTAAAACAAATGTGCTTTCTCTACATATATAAAAGTGAAATAATATTATCTATCAATAATTAGATTCTGAATTTTGCTAGTCAATAAAGAGTAACTAGATTCATATTTTAATAGCATGAATTATTATTTAACATCGTAAGAGTCAATTTCCCCCTTATAATTTTAACAGAAGACAACCTATGTACATTTCCTTTATTCCCAGATAATTGCTTCCCTGAAATAAGAAACATATAAAGTAAGACAAGAAACTGTAAAGACCGGCATTGGCAAATGAGATGTCAGATGCTAAGAGTTGGGGGAAAGTGATGAATGGTTTGGGGTATGGCAGTTGTGATTGTTTTGCATGTTATTGAGTAAAGAATCATAGGGCCAGGAAGTGGAGTGAGAAATGATTCTACCTCGTTTAGAAAGGTCACATTAAGTGTAATCTACATACAGGTCAATGGAATATGAGCAGTGCATGTCCTCTAGGAAGGAGCCAAGGGAAAGCTGCGTGCCCATTGGCACAAGCCAGTTCAGGAATATTATCTCAATATCCCAGGAGAACAACAAAAATCAGGAACATCAGAGTGGTCTATTTCTTCTAAAATGTACTTAAATAGTTAATCAAATAAATACATAAATATATATGTCATGTATACTCAACACCTAAGAAATTTAAAAAGATGTGTAAAATTTTAAGCAGGCATGATAGTATGGAAAAGGGATTCATTGTCAAGAAATAAAAATCTTTTTCAGGATAAAAAAAAAAGTTCAATACAATGAAAAGTCTGAGAGAGAATAATAGATATGACCAGGATGAGCACTAATTGTATGTGTAATTGGTGATGATGAAAAAGGTACAGGATTGTAATGTGACTCATAGTCACTATATATAAGGAGGGTCATGCTCCTAAGAAGGATCTCTCCTACCTAAAACTGAGATGAATTAGAATCGAGAACTTAGTCATGATATTGAAATAAGTTAGTGATTATGTAGATAATGGCTTAACAACATCTAAGAAATGGACAAAGATTTATGTTAAAATGAAAGAGTGGTTCCTCAACATTAACCTCTGATTCAAAATAATTGAGTATTTAAATCTATAATGAAGATAAAATTTGGTAGCTTTATCTCTCAGATCACATACCCAAATGTATTTTTATATCTTTATTGGTGCATTATAGTCGCCATCATAACACAGCTCATAGAGCTGTCCCTCCCCTCCACCCTTCCACGTAGAGGGTGTCGAGGCTGGCATTGTGTTGGTTTTCTCACATATGTACGTAAGGTCACTGGAAGCAATTCCTTCATTAATTCTCCTTCCCCCTCTCTGAAGACCATCTCTTGCTCCAGTGGGGTTTCTCCTCCATTATCTAAAGTCTGTCCTTTATCCTGATTAAACACCATTATCACTATAGAAAAAATATAAAGTTATTGACTTATATTTCAAAATGTTTTCGTGATTCTTTTCCCATCAGATGTAAAAAAAAAAAAAAAAGCAAATAAATAGAGGCATAGAGTGTTTTTAAAATATGATCAGTAGAATTAAATTAATGCATATATACTAAACTTTGGGCCTCAAAAAGGAAATTATTTCTTTCAGTCATATTAAATGTATTTATAAATGTGTTACAAATGTATTTATAAATGTGTCCACAAAACTCTCACAATGAGGAGGCTGGCCTTTCTAGGTATGTCTTGGATTAAATTATACTCTTTAAAAATATAGAAAACACTAAATTTTTTTTTAAAGAGTAGGAAATAGAATTATAGAAAAAAAACTCAGCAATTAAATTCTTGTAGGCATCACTGGCAGAGAGAAGCAAGATTCAGAAAGAACTTTGAGGAAGGAAATTATGACTTAAAAAATATATATACTAAGAGCCTTCTGAATCAAGTGTAGACAAAGAAGCTGGGTGTGGTACTTGAGAGGCTGAGACTGGAGGATCTGAGTTGATGACAGCTTCAGCTACTTAGTGAGGCTCTCTGCAACTTAGTGAGATCCTGTCTCAAAATATAGAATAAAAAATAGAGAATGTCCCTGGGTTCAATCCCCAGTACTACCAAAAAAAAACAAACAAAAACAAAAACAAAAAAACTCTAAGCAAGTATAGACAAAGCCCTTTTAAACAGGCAGCCATTTATTTATTTGTTTGTTTGTTTGCTTGCTTGCTTATAGTGGTACAGGAAGTCTCAGCCTCCCAAATACTAGGATTGTAAGCATGTACCACCAGCCTAGCAACAGGCAGCTTCTAATTTAAGTAGAAATGCAGTGAAATTTTAAGTCCCAATAAGAAGACTTTCAAGGGGAATGGGAAGGAAATCACACCACTTAGAGAAAGCTGGAACCTCTGGGAGATCTCCCAGAGCAAATAGATCTCATGGCCAATCCCAAAAATCTAGGGTCAGTCTGGGAGATAGCAAAGATACTCACCAGGAAGAAGATTCAAAACATTGCCCAATACTGAGCCAGAACTTGACATATGTTTTATAATAAATATTTCCAAAAACAGTGTGGCAGAGAAATGATTGAATGGATATGTATTAGAGGATAACACCAGAACATAAACAAAACTCTGATAAAATAATAGAAGATATGAAAGATACTTGAGATCTGAAGTTAAAGCTTTATTCTTAAAGACTAAATGTACTGCAGCTGAGAGTTCTCTGCACCAGCCCAAAGGAATATACCGGAGTTTCAACTTGTAAGCACTGGACGATCAGACTAAGCTTTCACTCCATTAGAAATTCTCTAAGCTGAAAATTAAGAGTAAAAACAAATAAAACCAGGACCATTTACTGTTAGCAGGATGACTGCAGTAAATTATATCCAAGTGTATATAGATCTTTCAGTATTTAAATTTTTACTATTCTTATTAAAAATATTTCTCCTTAGGTAAGTTTTAATGTGAATAATCTTTCAGAATGAGCATTCACATGAAAGAAAAAAATATTTAGCTTTGTTTGCAAAAAAGAGTAAGGTGAGCAAGAAAAAAGGTGACTTTGAAAGAGATTTTTAGAAAAAGAGCCATGTTTTAGAATTACGTGTATCTTCAAACTTAAGAGAATTTCTTTTAAGTCTTTCCTGAAGCTCTAGAACCTCAAGAAGTTCTGAGAATGCTCCATTTAATCACAGAGGGAGGTAATTGGTAAGGATCTTTTTATAGCTAAATATTCTGTGCTGCAGAAATCAGCCAGCAAGATTGAATTCTACAGTTTGATTATTAAAATGTTAAATTTGCATCCTTACTTTTAGATTTTATAGGAATTTTGACTTGGATTTATGAGAATTTTAAACTCTTCCACTGTTACTTTTTGTGAACAAATATATACAATTTAAAAGGCATTTGAAAAACTGCCATAAAAGTTCAAATATCAGAACATGTGGAAAAAAGGCATTTTACTCAGGGTGTGTACCTGTATATGGGCATAGATGTGTGCATAGCAAATGCTCTTGTGTGTGTTTCACAAGTGCTTTTATTAGTATGGAAACAGATTAATAATGAAGGAATTAGAAAACTTAAGAAATTAGAACACAGAGTAACACTAAGGGTGATTTCCCATTTCATTTACGACAGAGGAAGCGGTAGTAGGCATGTGCTTTGTCAGAAACAAATATAGAATAAGACGTAATATATGAGGCAAATGTTTTCAGACATTAAACAGGTGACATAAGATTGTGTACTATTCACCCAATTTATATTATAAGGAAGAAACATCCAGAATCAGTGGTCTAAAGTATCCAATTTAGGAAAATTAAAAAAAAGAAAGAAATTAAATACAAAGTTACGCCGGGCGTGGTGGCGCACGCTTATAATCCCAGCATTCGGGAGGCTGAGTCCGGAGGATCCGGGTTTGTGGCCAGCTTCAGCTACTTAGTGAGGCACTCCGCAACCTAGTGAGACCCGGTTTCAAAATAAAGAATAAAACATAGGGCTGGGGGTATAGCTTGGAGGTAGAATGCCCCTGAGTTCAATCCCCAGTACCGCAAAAAAAAAAAAAAAAAAAAATACAAAGTTACTACACAGAAGGAAGAAATTAATATCAGAGCACAAATGAAAAATAGTAAATAGTAAACAATAGTAAATAGTAAACTACAGAAAAGATCAAAATAATTTCTTAGAACATAAATCCTTAATAAAACTGATCTAAATTAAAGGGTGAAATTACAAATTAGAAATGTCAGTAATAAAAGATAAAACATACCACAAAACCCACTGACATGAATGGAATAGAACAGAATAACTTTTTCATTTCTATTTTATTAAGTTAACAGGTATCATTGTATATTTTTTATGTGTTATAACTTTATTATAAACATTCAACATCTTGGAAGAAATGAGTTGAGCAAATTCTTAAAAACCCAACTAAATAAGTTTGGATGAAACTATTTACTACTGAAGTAGAATTTATAATAAAATATTTTATATAAGCCCCAGTTTAATCTCAGATTGCTTTACTAGTGAAATATAGTAAAGTTTGGGGGTTAAAATAATA
This sequence comes from Graphiurus murinus, assembly GCA_004027655.1. Lineage (NCBI taxonomy): Eukaryota > Metazoa > Chordata > Mammalia > Rodentia > Gliridae > Graphiurus > Graphiurus murinus. Next base: position 10,231 of record PVLC010003782.1, read on the forward strand.
CCCACTAATAAAAACTCTTTCAGGACATAAAAGAAAAGAGAACACTTCCCAATGCATTTTAATGATTTTATTTATAGCAGTATCTGTTTTAGTCAGTTTGCTGTAGCTATAAGAGAATACCACAAATTGAGAAATTTATAAACAATAGAAGTTAATTTTGTTCCTAATTCTGGAGAGGGCTTCCATGCTGCATCATAAAGTGTCTCAAGGGCAAGCAAGCATTATGAGACTGAGAGACCAAGGCCAAACTCCCAAGGTAACTAATACTGAGAAAATGGCAAGTAAGTTTCAGCGTGCGTTTTAGTGGGGACATTGAAACCTTAGTTTCAAAGAACATAAAGTATATGGGAATATATTCAATATATGTGGAAACTGCAAAATACCATTGGAGGAAATTAGGAAAGAAAATGTTGTTGATATCTGTTATACATCATAATTTTTATAATTAACAATTCGGTGGTGTATTTTAAATGTTCTTACCTCACCTTCAGTTAAGTCACCTTCTTTGCTCGTCTGAGGTTTCTTTTTGTTTGTTTG
>PVLC010003782.1:10867-92785 GCA_004027655.1 Graphiurus murinus
GTACTGGGGATTGAACTCAGGGGCATTCTACCTCCGAGCTATACCCCCAGCCCCATTTTTTATTCTTTATTTTGAAACCGAGTCTCACTAAGTTGCGGAGTGCCTCACTAGGTAGCTGAGGCTGGCCGCGAACCCGGATCCTCCGGTCTCAGCCTCCCGAATGCTGGGATTACAAGCGTGCGCCACCATGCCCGGCTTCGTCTGAGGTTTCTCTTTGTCTAAAGTCCCTCCTATGAACCACTTTTCCCCAGCTTCTGCATATTAGGGAGAGCATCCAATTTTTTACTTATTGTGACTAACTAATCTCACTTAACATAATTTCTCCAATTCCATCCATTTCCCTGCAAACGGCATAATTTTGTTCTTTTTATAGATGAGTAAAATTCCATCAATTCCCGTAGTTTTGTAATTTATTCATCTGTTGATGGACATCTTGGCTAGTTCTACAGTTTGGCAACTGTGAATTTTGCAGCTATAAACAAAGATACACATGCATTAGTCTGGTAGTTTGGTTTCCATTCTTTTGGGTAGATATTCAGAAGTGATATTGCTGGATCATATGGTAGGTTCATTCTCATTCATCTGAGGATTCTCCATACTCTTTCTGAAAGTGGTTGCGCTAATTTGCAATCCCACCAACAATGTATTAGGGTTCTCACTTTTCCACACCCTTGCCAGCATTTGTTGTTTGTGTTTTTAATGATTGCCATTCTTATTGGGGTTAGGTGAAATTTCAGGTTAGCTTTAATTTGCATCTCTCTGATTGAAAATGATGAACTTTTTTAATACATTTATTGGCCATTTGTATTTCTTCTTTTTGAAGTGTCTATTTAGTTACTTGACCATTTTTTTATTGTGTTATTTATTTTCTTAGTGCTGAGTTTCTTGAGTTCTCTGTATATTCTAGATATTAGTCATCTATTGGAGAAGTAGTTGGCAAAAATTTCTCCCATCCTGTTGGCTCTCTGTTGAGGTTCTTGATAGTTTCCTTTGCTCCATAGAAACTCTTCAGTTTAATGCAATCCCATGTATAGATCCTCATTTTAATTTCTTGTGCCTTTGGGGTCTTGTTGAGAAAGTTTTTATCTATGCCTATGTGTTGGTGTTTGACCTATGCCCTCTTCGAGTATCTGCGGGGTCTCTGCACTAACTTCTAGGTCTTTGATCCAGCTTGAATTGACTCTCGCGCAGGTGAGAAAGTGGGGTTTATTTCCATTTTCCTGCATATGGTTAACCAGTTTTGCCAACACCATTGGTTGAGGAGGCTCTCTTTTTTTCTAGTGTTTTTGACCCCTTTGTCAAAAATCAACTGGCTGTAAGTGTGTGGATTTGTTTGAGTCTTCTATTCTGCTCCATTGGTCTATGTGTCTGTCTTTGTGCCAATACCATGCTGTTTTTATTACTGTGGCTTTATAGTATAGTTTGAAGTCAGATATTGTGATGCCTCATACATGGTTCTCATTGCTAAGACCTACTTTGGCTATTCTGGGCTTTTTCTTGTTCCAAATGAATTTAAGGACTGATTTTTCTATGTCTGTGAGGAATGACCTTGGTAATTTAATGGGTATAACATTGAATCTGTAGATCACTTTTGAGAGAATGGCCATTTTGATGATATTTATTCTGCCTATCAAGAGCATTGTAGATCTTTCCATCTTCTAAGGTCTTTTTTATTTCTTTTTTCAATGTTTTATAAGTTTTCCTGTAGGTGTCTTTTACCTCCTTGGTTAGTTTTATTCCTAAGTATTTTATTTTTAGGGGTATATCATGAGTGGAATTGTTTTCTGAATTTCAGTGTGTTTATGGTTGACATACAGGAAAGCTTCTGATTTTTTAAGATTCATTTTGTATCCAGACACTTTGCTGAATTTGTTGATGAAGCCTTTTGGTTGAGTTTGTTGGATCTTCTAAGTATAGTATCATGTCATCTACAAATAGGGACAATTTTAGTTCTTCTCTTCCTATTTGTACTCCTTTGATTTCCTTCTCTTGCCTTATTGCTCTGGCTAGAGTCTTGAGTACTATATTGAAAAGAAGTGGTGATTTTAATGGTTCCTATTTAATATGATGTGGGCTGTGGGCCTATTGTAGCTTGCCTTTATGATGTTGAGGTATGTTCCTTCTATTTCGATTCTCTGAAGTGCTTTTAGCATGAATGGGTATTTGATTTTATCAAATGCTTTTTCAGTGTCTATTGAAATGATCATGTGATTTTTGTCTTTGGTTCTGTTTAAGTGGTGAATTACATGGATTGTTTTTCATATGTTGAACCAGCCTTGCATCCCTGGGATGAACCTGACTTGGTCATGCTGTCTAATTTTCTTGATGTGATTTTGAGTGTGCATTGCTGGTATTTTGTTTAGTAGTTTTGCATCTAAGTTCATCAATGATATAGGCCCATAGGTTTTTATTTTTTTCTTGAGCTATCTTTTTTTGGCTTTGGTAATAATATGATGTTGGCTTTATTCATAGAATGTATTTGGTGCTATTCTTGAAATCTTTCTATAAGTTTAAAATTATTTCAAAGTAAAGAGAAAAATTAAGTCAAATTAAGAGAATTGGAGGTAAGAAATATTAACTTGGGAAACAAAATTCAAGTGATAAATACAGCAGTATGTTATTTTTAAAACTAGATAGAACTCCACTGATTTTTAATTTCAAAAGGTGAAACCCAGTTCTAGCAATATAGCTTCACTAAAGGATAAATAAATACCATCTGAAGGCCAATAACTTTCTACTAGTTTCAATGAAATGGTTTATTTCCTAGAAAAAAAATCAAAATTAATTAAGTAAACTGATACTTAAATAGACCATTAGCTATAAAATAAAGTTATCAATAAATGTCCTCCAAATTTTGTCTTCTGGGATCGATGCTGCTGAGTTCTATCCAATTTTAGTGAAGTGATTATGCCCAAAGAAATAATTTCAACCATATAAAACAATATAATTTATTTTATGAAGCTTATATGTCACTGATAATGAAATATCCAAAACTTTAAAATGTTGGAAAACTATAGTTCAAATTCTCCATGAACAGAAACATGTAAAAACTTAAAATGCTAGCAAACTAAATCCAATAGCACAATTACATCATGTACTTCAATATGAGGGTTTTATAACATCTTAAGGATGCCTTAATATAATTTATAAACTTAACCAAATAAGTTTCAAAAATCATAAACTCATGGGTGCTAAAAATATTTGTTTAAATTAAGTAACTACTTCTTCCAGTATGTTTAGAATATGTCCACCAGGGCTATATAATGTTCCCCTAAACTCAAGTCCACCTAGAGCCACAGAAAGTGACTTTCTTTGGGAATATGGTCTGTGTAGATATAATCAGGTTAAAATGAGATCAGACTGGATTAAGAGTAGCCCTAATCCAATGACTGGCATCAAATGTGGACACAGTCACAGAGGAATGGTAATGTGGAGATGCACAGCGAGAATGGCACTGAGGCTGCCAGTGACCACCCACAGCCCCGCAGGGCACGGACGAGCCCAGAGCTGCCCCAGTGACCACCCACAGCCCCGCAGGGCACAGACGAGCCCAGAGCTGCCCCAGTGACCACCCACAGCCCCACAGGACAAGCGCAGAGCTGCCCCAGTGACCACCCACAGCCCCGCAGGGCACGGACGAGCCCAGAGCTGCCCCAGTGACCACCCACAGCCCCACAGGACAAGCGCAGAGCTGCCCCAGTGACCACCCACAGCCCCGCAGGGCACGGACGAGCCCAGAGCTGCCCCAGTGACCACCCACAGCCCCACAGGACAAGCGCAGAGCCACCCCAGTGACCACCCACAGCCCCGCAGGACGAGCACAGAGCCGCCCCAGTGACCACGCACAGCCCCGCAGGGCACGGACGAGCGCAGAGCTGCCCGCAGCAGCGCACTGCCAACCCCGGGATTTCAGCCTTCGAGCCTGCACAACTGAGAGATAAGACGTGAAAAACTGTATTTCCACCGCTTAAACTGCCCAATTTGTGTTTGTTTCACACCCTTAGGAAACGCATCAATTCTCAATTACCAAGTTAAAGACGTGCCCCACTGAGAAATGGAAGCTGGCTTCATTAATTGTACCTTTTGCTTTTTTGTTTTAGTATCAGGATTTGAAAATAGAAAAGAGTGTTCTATGCATCCCTAAAATGGTATTCTAGAATTCTAGAAGATATTCATAGTTATGAAAAAAAAAATAAGTTTCCTTGATCACATATTTTGGAAACATACTTCCATTGTCTGTAGAAATAATTTTTATATTACAGAAGTTTCCAGAACCTTTTTTTTTTTTTTTGGTACTGGGATTGAACCCAGGGACATTCTATTCTACCTCTGAGCTACAATTCCAGCTTTATTGCATTTTTATTTCAAAAGAGAGTCTCACTAAGTTGCTGAGAGCCTTGTTAAATTGCTGAGGCTGTCCTTGAACCTGTAATAATCCTTATTCAGCCTCTCTAGTATTACAGGAATGTGCCACTGCACCCGGGTCCCAGGATCTTTAGTGTATTAGTATGTTTTTCTAAAAAAAATATCTCCCAAAGAAGGATATAACTCACAGGATTTATCCTATTTATTTGTTTGTAGAACCTTCTTCCTTTAAGAGACAAATTAACACACACAAAGAATTATTATCAGAAAAACAGTAAAATAAGCTGGGCGTGGTGGCGCATGCTTGTAATCCCAGCATTCAGGAGGCTGAGACCGGAGGATTCGGGTTCGAGGCCAGCCTCAGCTACCTAGTGAGGCACTTCGCAACTTAGTGAGACTCGGTTTCAAAATAAAGAATAAAAAATAGGGCTGGGGGTGTAGCTTGGAGGTAGAATGCCCCTGAGTTCAATTCCCAGTACCACAAAAAAAAAGAAAAACAATAAAACACTGCCTCCCACATCATGATGGGCAACATTGCAGGGACAGCAAGATGTCAGCTTTCAACTCTTAACTTCTGCTGCTTACAATAGCAAGAAAATTTTAACTCTGAACTTTAGCTTTCTCACCAGCCAAATTAAGAACAGTAACAATTGAGCCTGGTATAGTAGTACACACTTGTAACCCCAGTACCTGGGATACTGAGACAGGAGGATCCCAGGTTTGAGGCTAGCCTTAGCAATTTAGCAAGGCCTTAGCAACTTAGTGAGACCCAGTTTCAAGTCTTTAAAAAATAAATAAAATAGCCGGGCAGGGTGGTGCACGCTTGTAATCCCAGCGTTCAGGAGGCTGAGACCGGAGGATCCGGGTTCGCGGCCAGCCTCAGCTACCTAGTGAGGCACTCTGCAACTTAGTGAGACTCAGTTTTAAAATAAAGAATAAAAAATAGGGCTGGGGGTATAGCTCGGAGGTAGAATGCCCCTGAGTTCAATCCCCAGTACCGCAAATAAATAAATAAATAAATAATAAATAAAAGGGCTCGGGGTATAGCTTAGAAGTAGAATACCCCTGATTCTATCCCCAATACCCCCCCCATGCGTACACACACACACACACACACACACACACACACAAGTAGCAATTGGAGGAGTCATGTAAGGATTAAATGAAATGACATATATAAAAAGAATGCTCAAACCCGTCACGCTTTATGTTCAATATGTAACTCCCTTTCCAGTCTGTTCCCTATGTGCCTAAGTGTTCTTAATTTATAGGATATGATCAATAATTTATACTGATATATAAATTAATAAAATGGTGAACTTTTTTGTGGTGCTAGGGATTGAACCCTGGGGCGTTCTCCCTTCTAGCTACACTCCCAGGCGGTTTTTATTCATTTATTTGAAACAGGGTCTTGCTAGATTGCTGAGAGTTAGTTTTGCTAAATCGTTGAGGATGTACTTGAACCTTTGATCCTTCTGTCTCAGCCTCTCAAGTACTGGGATTACAAGTGTGCGCCACCACACCTGGTTGTGAGCTCTTCATTTTAGAAATCTGAGTATAGGATCTTATAAGGAATTATGTTATAGTCTTTAAAAATTATGCCTTCTAAATTGAAATGTATTTTGTGCTTTTAAAGATGTTGACCAATGGGTAAATGGCAGCATGTGGTAAGGTGAAGCCAGCTGGATTGCTGACTCAGCTGTAGACAGGGGATCATTTTCTTATGGCACACCTGTCTGGCGCTGGTATTAATTACACCGTGAAATGCCAAGAATCAACATCTGCTCAGAGGACTGTTTGCTGCTTTTATCACCTGGCACCTACGGGAAATAATGGAATTACAAGTTGTTCCCTCTCGCCAGGGAGGCGTGAAGTTCAAACACTGTTGTCCTCTTCTCCCTGTTGATATGCTAGCATTCAGCTTCAGAACTACAGTAAAAATCAAAAGAAAACTGAGGTTTGCACTGTAGAGGAAGATTCATGTAGCAGTGTTTCTATGATCTTTCTCTTTTTTTCCAGTACACTTTTATTGGTGCAGTGTAGTCTCACGTCGTGGTGTAGTTCAGAATGTACACAGTGCTTGGTGATCTTCCCCCAGCTCCCTCTCCACCCCCTTCCCCATGCAGGATACCGAGACTGACATTGGTAATTTCACATCATGTGAAGTGTTTCCTTCAAAGAGCTCTGTCTGCAGCAGGCACACATTCTATGAATGTCTCTTCTAAAAGCTGATCTATATGGTAAGCAGGTCCTCATGGGCTGCTAAATTGTCTAACACCAGGACACTGAATCACTTCATTTTATAACTCTTTTTTTATTTTTTTGGTACTAGAGATTGCATTCTTGAGTCAAGCTACAGCCCCAGCCCTATTTTCTTTTTTTTTTTTTTTTAATTTTGAAACACTAAATTGCTAAGGGACCTCATAAAACTATTGAGACTAGCCTCCAAACTGTGATCCTCTTGTTTCAGCCTCCCAAGTACTGGGATTTACAGGAATGAGCCTCTTTGCCCAGCTCAGTTTATATTTCTTAACCAGAAAAACAGTTTTGATTCTAAACTAGATGCTCACTTGGGATTCATTACTATTTCAGTGATATTTTTATTTCCCAGCCCTCTGAAAGAATACGTAGGAGAACTTTAATATTCTAACCTAAAAAAGCTGTAATTATTAGTCTATTATAGGAAGAATAAACTATAAAATACATCTCAAATGCTATTTTAAAACTATATTAGCAATTGGATATAAAATATCCATCTTGTTGATTTTATGATAGAAATTATGGCCGAAAAATATCTTCTAACCATGAAAATATTAAAAAGTACTTGAGTGCTAAACTAAAACCATTATAAAATAATAAGCTTAATTTAATTTAAATATAACTATAAATTAAATATTATGTAGTAAAATGTACTTTATTATATTATGTTAAATATATTTTCTTAAATTTGCAATTTTCCTTTTTTTCAAAAGCTAAAAATAATACTTTGAAGCGCTTTTCCATTGTTGAGCAAATTTCTCAGTGGAAGACATAATAAAGTTAGCTTTTATTTTAGTAGTTTTATATACTACAAACTGTTGTAAAACTAATGATAAAACCTTTGTGTTTTATATTCTCCACCTTATTAAGTGCAAAAGGCCATGGAGATTATTCTGTGTTGAAAAATTTTCATGTGATTTGTGATAACTGCATGAATATACCCATAAAAGAAAACCACTATTTTGATTGTAAGTTCAACAAAATTTGGAGATTCTTAGAGTATGATGTAGTAGAAGAACCTTGATTCTTGTCCAGGAGTTTTTATGTGTTCTGTAGTATTTATTGTTTACCTTTGGCCAATGTGCTAGAGTATGAATCCCTTAGTGGCTTGCTTTATTTATTTATTTGCTTTATCCATTTTCTCTTTCCTTTTCTTTTTTAAAATACTTTTACTGGTGCATTGTAGGCTCACATCATTGTGGTTCAGAGTGGCAGGGACATGCACGCACACAGCACATGGTGAGCTTCCCCCAGCCCCTTCCCCACTCCCTTCCGTTCCCCGTACATGAGATTGAGATTAGCATTAGTAATTTCACATTTAATGGTAAAATAAGTCTTATCCTAATTTAGATAAAAATAGCCTTAAAATACTTGAGAACTTGTTCAAATGAAATTTCTTTAAGAGAAATTTTTATGTGAAGGCATATCAACATACTACAATAGGTTCTTCTAAACTTTTAGTTTTTAGACTCTGTCTCATAATTATAATTTTACAGATGCTTTTGCAGCTATGAGAGTCAAATAGAGGTGAATAAAGAATTATTTTCAAATAATTATAACAACATTTTACTAGTTCAGATCAATTCAATCATTCCCTGGTTTTATTTAGGATCATACATACAAATGATTATCAATAGTACCCTAAACATATAATTTTGTAAGAAATGACATCTTATACCACAATGCTCAGTTTTATAACATCTTCACTGCCATTATTAGCTTTCCAGCTAATTGCACCATCATAAAGAGATGTCTTCGTAATTCCTACTATTCAGGAAATGGAAAAAAAAGCAGCTTAAGCAATGTGAGCTATAAAATATTTAGAAGAACACCTAGAGGGTAGTTGGTATTGAGTGCAACTTAACAGTCAATTTTTGCAACTTATTACAATGAATTTAAATTAGTACATATTTTCCATTTCACAATTTACTCATCTCTAAAATGAGTTTACTGGAGCCGGGCGTGGTGGTGCACGCTTGTAATCCCAGCATTTGGGAGGCTGAAACCGGAGGATCTGGGTTCGCGGCCAGCCTCAGCTACCTAGTGAGGCACTCCACAACTTAGTGAGACCCGGTTTCAAAATAAAGAATAAAAAATAGGTTATTTGTTTTCTTGGTTGTGATTTTCTTGAGTTCTCTGTATATCCTAGATATTAGACCTCTATCCGAAGAGTAACTGGCAAAAATCTTCTCCCACTCTGTAGGCTCTCTATTGAGGTTCTTGACAGTTTCCTTTGCTGCACAGAAGCTCCTCAGTTTAATGCAATCCCATGTATTGATCTTCCTTTGAGTTGCTTGTGCTTTGGAGGGGTATAGCTCAGAGGTAGATCACCCCTGAGTTCAATCCCCACTACCGCAAAAAAAAATAAAAAATAAAAAATAAAAAAAATAAAATGAGTTAACTGTTCTAAAACATAATTATAAATAATAATAACTTTGGGGGGGCAAGATTTCCCAGTATAAACCCTGTTGCAGAATAATAACTTCCAAAATTCACTACCAAAACCTGAAGATGAAAAAAGATGAAAAAAGAGAAGTAATAAATTACATTGCAAAGATGAAAAAAGAGAAGTAATAAATTACATTGACTAAATAAATGTTTGGAGGAGGAAATACATCATGATAAAATGTTTTCTCAACAACTTTGAGACTAGGACCAGATTTGTGGAGAAATTAACTTACGTATGCTATGGAAATATGTGTGTGTGTGTGTGTGTGTGTGTGTGTGTGAACATATATATATATATATATACATATATATATATAAATATATATATATGAATAAACTAAAATATCTTGTTTAAATGCTGCTGTCAGGATATCATTGTAAGGTTTTGAATATTACATGATATAGAAAGATAACTGTATTTTTGAATTGCATACTTTAAAGGCAGGAGATTTCTCTCTAACATACATTTGTAAATGTTTTCCAGGTACCTCCAGTGGGCGCTGTAATTTTGAATTTGACCTTTGTGCCTGGGAGCAGGATCAGGATGAGGACTTTGACTGGAATCTGAAAGCCAGCAGCATGTGGCCTGCAAGCACAGAGCCTGCTGTGGACCATACCTTGGGAAATTCATCTGGTCATTACATATTCATGAAGAGCTTATTTCCACAGCAGCCCATGAGAACCGCCAGAATATCAAGTCCGGTTATAAGTAAAAGAAGCAAAGACTGCAAGGTATGGGGGATGAAGGGTGGGCTGGGCGGGGCGGGGGAGCAGTATTGTTGCTACAGTCAAATGCAGAAAATATGGCGGGGGCCAGAGCAAACATGAGCTTAAACTGCCATTTTGGATATGTGAGGAAGAGAAAAGAGTAAGAATGAAAGGAAAGGATTGTTAGAGCTGTCCGAAGAATTTCTCCTAGGGATAAATTTCATGGATATAAGAATTTGAGAAGTGACTGGAATATTCTAAGGCTTATTATTCACGATGATGGATAATATAAAAGAAGTAAAATACTAGTTTTCTTCCCTTTGAAGAGTTTAATACTTGAAATTATGAGAATTTCACCACCAACAAAAATTAAACAATAGGCAGCATAATTAATATCTTGAAAATTCATACTTGAGATAGTTAGATCCACAATATGGCGTTGAAGAAGTCTTCATGGGAAAAAGGAAAGTGTGAACTTGGTCCTGTTTGAAAAAGACAAAAGAATTTTTATAGACAAGAAGAAAACATGACTTAGTCATTAGCTCATTAATTTCTTCTTTTTTTATGGTACTGGGGATTGAACCCAGGGACATTCTACCTCCAAGCTATACCCCCAGCCTCACTTTATATTTTATTTGGAAATAGGGTTTCGCTAAGTTGCCAACAGCCTCACTAAGGCGCAGAGGCTGACTTTAACCTGTGATCCTCCTGTCTGAGCCTCCCAAGTACTGAGATTACAGGGGTGTGCCACCATGCCTAGCTAGCTCATGAAATTTGAAGAAAATGTCTGTGAATAGGGCTTTATGGCTCTGGGGGCCAAACAGTCTTATATAATGACTATTTATTTGCATTTTTCTACTTTTTTATTGTTGGTTTACTTCTTTATTTATATTCCAGAAAAGATTTGCATCAGCTAAGGTAGGAACAAACTTACTTTTGCATATAATATAAAGTAAACTGTAAGAGATGCCTTCACAAGAACCTTGCTTATAAGAGACTGGTGTATAAATAAATATGTTGTTTATTTTAGAAATGCCTTAATATCCGCTCACATGCATTCTTTGTGTTCTTGTGTGTGTGTGTGTGTGTGTGTGCGCGCGCGCGCGCACCTGTGCTACAGTAGATTGAACCCAGGAGTGTTCTACCTTTGAGCTACATTCCCAGCCTATTTTCTTTTTTTATTTTGAAAAAAGGTCTCAGCCAGGAATGGTGGTGCACACTTGCAGTCCCAGCATTTGGGAGGTTGAACCCAGAGGATCTGGGTTCGCGGCCAACCTCAGCTACCTAGTGAGGCACTCTGCAACTTAGTGAGACCCTGTTTCAAAATAAAGAATAAAAAAAAGGGGGGCTGGGGGTGTAACCCAGAATGCCCCTGGGTTCAATCCCCAGTACCAAAAAAAAAAGAAAAAAGAAAAAGAAAAGAAAAGAAAAAAGGTCTCACTAAGTTGCTGAGGACCTTGCTAAATTGCTGGGGCTGGCTTTGAACCTGCTACCCTCCTGTGTCAGCCTTCCAAACACTGGGATTACAGGTCTGCACCACCATGCCCAACTTGATCACATGTATTCTAACCATGGTATTCCCCAAGATGTGAATACTAAAGGGAAGAGAAGGGAAGGAAGGGAGGGAGGGAAGGAGAGAGGGAGGAATATCCAGAAAATTGTTAGCTGATTAAGCAAACCTAGGGAAAGGTTATCTTGACTTCAACCCTTATTATCTTATTATCTTCAAGTTCTGTTCTGGTGCACCTGTGTCCACAGATTGCAGAGCCATAACCCTGGGGAAAGAGAGATTGACTATCCTTCAACATTCTACCTCTTTCAGTCCTTTATAAAAATAGTATTTTATTGGTACATTGTAATTGTACATCATAATGAGTTTCAGAATGACAGAAACATACGTATACACAGCACTTGGATTGTGTCTTTCCAAATTCCACCTCACTCCCTCCTCTTCCCCATCATGCCCTGGAAATTGGTATTAATGATTTCATACGTATACACAGCATTAGATGAACTGTTCCTTCATCAAGGCTCCTTAATACATCCCTTTATTTTGTCTTGGTTTTTCCACCTGATCTTGAATTAATTTCATAGTTGAACTCTCACAGAGCAGTCTCGTCTTTCGGATTGGCACTGAGGAAGTTCTGGGAGGGATGGGACATTATCAGGTGAGAGTTTTAGAGTAAGAACGTAGTCTGGGGTCCAGATGGAAGTAAGAAATCAGAAAGTGATACTAAATGTGAAGTTGGCAAAAAATTCAGTTTTAATCACACATGTCTTTGTAGTTTTTCTGTCTTGTAAATTACTGGATACTTTTTAAAAAAATAAAACCCAGACACACTGGATTTTGTATATGCTGAATATATGTCTATAAATCTGGCTCTATATAGCTACAGACATTCTGAAAATTGAAATTATTTTAGTCTTGTCAATATAATCAAATATTAAATATAAGTATATAAAATTCTACTTTGACTCTTAAGCTTTTTGTTTAGATACTTCTTCTGAAAATGTTCAAAATATTTATCTTTTCATGCTGTAGTAACTAAGAATTTCATCTCTATTTCCCTCTGGTCCCAGAACTATAGTCCCCATTATTTTAAATATCTTTATGAGAATAATAAAATATATCTAGAAGAAAAGTAAAAAAAAATGATTAATGTTCATTTTATGAATATTTATGATATAGATTGAATACAGAGAGGTAAGAAAAGGTCATTCTAGGAGTTATTGGATCTTTCACTTAACAAATACATGTATCAAGTTAAGTGGAGCGACCTCACAACTTTTCAGGAGAGTCAGCTCTGTCCTTTTGCACTGTAGAATACCTTTAAGCTGACAGAAAACTAGTTTTTTTTTTTTTTTTTTTTTTTTTTTTTGGTCCTCTTTTAAAGGATGAGGGGCTGGGGTGGCAAAGAGATTAATGGGAAAAGAGAATCTCCAGATAATAGAAATTTCCACTAAAAATGGCTCCTTAGAAAGATTAATACTTAGCAGATTGGTAGTCATTCTTGTTGCCCTGTGATTAGGTTATCTTGCCATCCAGTGTTCTCCCTGAAAACAGAGGCACTGATGTGTTTGTTCAAGTATTAATCTGATGGCATCATTCATAAAGTACCCTTAATAGAGAAGCATTAACTTGGTGTGGTGGCACCTGCCTATCATCCCAGTACTTGGGAGGCTGAGACAGGAGGATCACAGGTTTAAGATGAGCCCCATCAATAGTGAGATTCTTAGCAACTTAGCCAGACTTCATATTAAAAGAAAAACTAACAAGGACGGGGGGTATAGCCTGGGGTTAGAATGTCTCTGGGTTCAATCTCCAGTGCCACACACACAAGAAGAGCAGTATCGCCCGAGACACAACATAGGCCTGATATCCGTTGTACAGATGAGAGAAATGTGAAGCAAAACACCAGGCCGACCCCATTTCTGACTTCAGGGGATCCACACAGAGAGTACCCTGCAGCTGGGCCTGAATCACTGGTGTCTGCTGATGCTGCCCACGAGATTGGCTCCAGGCCCTTTTTATTTCTCACTCAGATAAAGTGATGCTATCCAGATTTCAGCATTCCCAGGACAGATAGCCTTACAGTTCATGTTGGAAAAGTTAATCAACAGAAGAAATATTTTTGTGTTTCAGAATACTACTTGGAGATTTTTTTTTGGCTAAGGAATTTGAGCAGCCACTTTGGCTCCCCTGTCCTTGGTTTAGGCTTTTTGATGGCATAAATATATTGTACTTTTCACTCTTTAAACACCTTCATTTTCTTTTCTCTAGAATGAGCCGTATAATTGACAGTGTTTTAATAACACCTTTTTTCCTGTGTGAATATCACCTACTCTCTCAGACAACATTCTCACTACTGTGATCCAAAACAACTGACTCCATAGCTTGGAGGAAGGAAGATTTCTTTTTTCTCCCAGTTTTGGAGATTTAGTGGTTCAGTCCACGCCAGGCCAGGTGTGTAGAACTCGGGGCTTGGTGCAGGAAGCAGAGACAGGAAAGCAAAGCTCCACTCTCGCGTGCATCCTGGCCACCTGAAGCAGAAAGTGAACAGGGGGAGGAGGAGCCCTATGCACCCCCAGGCCACATACCCAGAGGCCTCTCCTTAGCCACCAAGCCAGGCTCCCAGCACTGCTGCCTTCTTTCTTGTGAGGGCTAAGGGGACAGCCTAACTTCAAACCCTTACACCTGCCATAACTTCTGTCTCTCATTCAGCCAGTGACAGAAACTTTGCACAGCTCTAAACAGCTTTTCTTCCTCACCTGTTCTGTTCTTTTCCAGGTTGTTTTTTGTTTTCCTTTTTGTTTGTTTGTTTCTAGCTTACTCTTATAATGTAAGAGTGATTAAAAATCTTTAAAAAAAATGAAATGTCAAACATTCCAGAATACTTGTATTAATTTTTCCTCAGGGAAAAATTCACAAGTCCGCTCTTCTAAGGCCTGATTCTAGTGTTTTAAGAAAAATTTTGAATAATTGCTGCTCTGATGGTTTTGCTTTCTATAGTGGAGCCCTTTGAGTCTTGTCAAAGTAAAAATGTGTTGCAGTATGCATTCAAACCATAATCTTGAAGAATCTTGCTTTTAGAAGTCACAGAAAGAAAATAAAATCAATTCCTATTTTTCTTTTAAATTTTGATTCATTCCTTATTGTATTAGTAACCTCCTGTTTATCACAACATGTAACTGAAGATCTACATAAATTCACTTAATATAAAAGCACTTACAGCCGGGCATGGTGGCGCATGCTTGCAATCCCAGCATTTGGGAGGCTGAGACCAGAGGATCCGAGTTCGTGGCCAGCCTCAGCTGCTTAGTGAGGCCGTCCACAACTTAGTGAGACCCTGTTTCAAAATAAAGAATAAAAAATAGGGCTGGGGGTATATCTTGGAGATAGAATGCCCCTGGGTTCTATCCCCAGTACTGCAAAAAATAAATAAATAAATAGATAAATAAATAAATAAAATAAAAGCACTTACAGAGAAATAGAACATACATGTCTCATTTTCCTTACAGATCTGTTCATAAAGGAGAAATCATTGTAATATAAAGACAAAGTGGAATTAATTTTATAAATAACATATCATATCCCATTCTTGGTTGCAGATCATCTTTTATTATCACATGTATGGAACTGGCAATGGGGCCCTCACCTTGACCCAGGTATCAGTCTCAAACCAAACGAAGGTCCTGTTTAATCACACTGTGGAACAAGGCAATTTCTGGCAGAGAAAGGAGATATCACTGTTTGGTGATGAGGACTTCCAACTCAAATTTGAAGGCAGAGTTGGGAGAGGCTACCGTGGTAGCATTACACTTGATGACATTGTGTTTGCGAAGAGTTGTCTCTGGTCCCATTCCTCCATTAAAGAAGAACTGGCTGCACCTCTTCCAACAGGTACATTTCAATTTATGTTTGCTTATTATGTTGCAGGCTGGAAGGTGGGAAGGAAGGAAAAGGAAAAGAAGCGCTATCAATACCTGGAGATTTATTGTTTCATACAGTATCTTTTTGAACCGAAAAAATTATCTTTCATCCTTTTACTAGAAAAATGTCTTCCAAATTTTCTCCAAGTTTTATTTATTTACCAATTCCTGAATTCCCTGTTCAATCAGCTTCTTCTGAGGTCAATACAATAACAGAAGATTCCTTACTTGTAGTCTGGTTTAAGTTTCAATACTAAATTAATAGCCACTCACTTTCAACAACAAAGAATAGAGTTACTCCATTGTAATTACATATTATTGTGGTTATTCTCAGTTGTGCCTTAACTTGGGATAGGACTACATCCTGAGTTTTGAAAATACTATAAATCAGAAGTGCATTTAATACACCTAACCTAGTAGCATAGTGTACTGCGCCATATAGCATAGCAATGTGGTATGATACAGCATATGATTTTTCTACTCCTCTGACTCATATCTGAGCTTTGGCCCACTGCTTCCCAGCACCAAGAGAGAAGATCTTATTGTGTATCACTAGCCCAGTAAAGATCAAATTTTGAAATTCTAAGTGTGGCTTCTATTTAATGCATATTGCTTTCGCCCCATCATGAAGTTGAAATTTTCTCTGTACCATTGTAAGGTAGGGACTGTCTCTATTTGTCTCACTCTTTATAGACCCATGTATGTGTCAGTTTTAGTGGTCAAATTTATATACTGAAAGAGGTGGTTGAATATGTCCATTTGTCCTTTGAACCTGAAATATCTTTTGATAATTCGTCTAAATAATTAAAGTAAAATGTTGAGTTGATAGGGTTTCAATATAATATATGTGACAATATTAAAAAAGTAAAAATAGCAAGCACCATTAATCCATATGCTATATAGGCATATGAGATGAAAATATATTATTTGAATGACAAAAGAGTAAATTTTATCAATGATAATATGACAGATATTTATATGTCAAACATGAATTTAGTGTAGTAAAGAACAGCGCACCCCCATTGGTATCTAAATTATATCTCCTACAGTTAATGAAAACAAAAGCTTTATTAAGAATAAGGTCAGTTCTTTGCTCTTGCTTTTAACATGGTAAGAACTATGGGAAATCGTGCAATTTCTCTGTTCATTTCTAAGGGAGCATTTTAAGATTGTTAAAAGGAACCTTCTAGATCTTTTTCTTAGATGATGATTAAAGAGGCTCTTCACCTGATATTTTCCAACACTATATGAAATCGCTTACAGGGAAACAAACATTTCAAGGCTCTGTTGAGGCATAAGTATACTTACATGGGTTTATTGCAAAGATATTCCAGATACCGCAGACTAATCTTCCTTGAGAAAACTTTGCCTTCCTTTCTGTGAGCGTGTTTGGGATGGTAGATATACTGGTTATACAGGTATGGTCTTTGGAATGTAATTTTGTGATTATAATAGAAGATAATCTCATAGCATCCATGTAGCAAGGAAGCAAAATTTTGTCATTGAACCAATGTAGCATGTAGTGGACAGGTGCTAATGCAATGTAGGAGGAGCAGGCCAATCCTCTTGGGGATATTAAGAACTTAAACCTGTAAAATCTTAAAGTAATTTTAAAAATTTCAAGAATAAGATAAAAAAGCACATATGAAACAGTATCAATTATATATAAATATCAATTTAACGGCATGCATTAATGTTATGGATCCTTGTATATCCTTATATTTGAGATATCGTACTGAAAATTTTGATAAATAGAAAGTATAAGAATCTTTGTTCTCAAGAATAATCTGGCACAAGAAGAATAGAAAAAAATATTCCCTCAAACCTAAGTAGGCTATGATTTAGTGCCAAGAGAAATATAAAACTTGATGAAGATGTAGAGAAGATAAAACTAAGTTGGAGGTAACTTTTTTGAGACTTATTTACAGGATGCTCAGGACTTTGGAGCCACACGTGGAGCTCAAAGACAGGAAAGGTCCCTTCAGTTTTAGGGAGGCGGTGGTTGCACCTGAGCACAGTAGGTAGGTGAAGAAGGTGGAGGAGAGAGCCCTGCAGGTGGCCAAATGGCGTGAGAGGGGAGACAGTA
The DNA here is from genome assembly GCA_004027655.1 of Graphiurus murinus. NCBI lineage: Eukaryota > Metazoa > Chordata > Mammalia > Rodentia > Gliridae > Graphiurus > Graphiurus murinus. Next base: position 28,164 of record PVLC010003782.1, read on the forward strand.
TCAGGCAAACGTGGAGGTGGACTGCGGGCGATAACTCTGCAGAAGCAGGCACCTTGTGTAGCTGAATACCTGGGATAATAAAAAGGAAATGGACTGAACTGGGAACTACCTGGATGATTAGTGTGATTTGTTCACAATGTGAATATACACTCTGGGTGTGGTAGTGCATCCTTGTAATCCCAGTACTTGAGAGGTTGAGACAGAAGGCTCACAGGTTCGTGGCCAGCCTCAGTAGCGCATATACACAAAATGAACATACATTGAAAGTATGTCAAATGGTGTTAGAAAACAAATGCAAACACACACAAAACAATGAAAATGAAACATAAAAGTTAATGTAAAATATTAATATAGTACCAATAAAAATTTAAAATATTAATATATTGATAAAAATTAATATATTATATACAAATAGAAAAAGTATTCATTTATATAAATTGTGAAAATTGCTTGGACTGCTTTCTGTAGAAAGACTCCAAGAAAAAAAAAAACACTTGAATGTCTGTATTTCTGTGATTAGAAGCATTCTGAAAATTGAAATAAAATAATTTAATAATTTTCTAGCTATTACAGCTGTGTTGCTTGGACTCAAATGAAAAAAATAAATGTGCGTAGGTTCAATTTTTTTGTGTGAGTGGTACTAGGGATTGAACCCAGAGGCATTTTACCTTCGAGCTACACCCCCAGCCCAATTTTATTCTTATTTGGAAACCGGGTCTCACTAGGTTGATGAGAGTCTCACTACTTGCTGAGGCTGTCCTCAAATTTGTGATCCTCCTATCTCAGCCTCCCAAGTACTGGGATTACAAGCATGTGCCACCACACCCGGCTCATAAGGTTCAACTTTTTATGAACTATTTGATGTGCCTTTAACTCCATTCAGAAATTAAAAGGATATATTCAACTATTGGTAAGAGTGAAATATTATCCAGGTTCGCGGCCAGCCTCAGCTACCTAGTGAGGCACTCCGCAACTTAGTGAGACTCAGTTTCAAAATAAAGAATAAAAAATAGGGCTGGGGGTATAGCTCGGAGGTAGAATGCCCCTGGGTTCAATCCCCAGTACCGCAAAAAAAAAAAAAAAAAAAAGAGTGAAATATTAAACTTTGAAGACAAACTGAAATGATTCTGAAAAACTATGGCTTCATTATGAGTTCACAGGACTATTTAGGAGTCTCTGGCAATATTTGTGTTATTATTATTATTATCATTATTATTATTATTATTATTATTATTATTATTATTAACATTATTTTGATGTGGCAGTGAAGATAGTGGTATTCTGAACAAAAAGCCAAATCGGTTCCTTTAAAGGCATTAAAGTTGTTACAAGATAGTTGAAGAATGTGGTAGAACCATAATATGAATGAAAAATGCAAGGCACATATTTAGTTTTATATTTTCTAATAGTCATACTTATAAAAAGTGAAATCATTTTTAATATTATATTTTCCTTATTTTGGTCCATCTAATCACAAAATCAGTCTAAGAACTTATTGAAACACATTATATTCTTATTTACTTACTTACTTACTTATTTATATATACTGGGGATTGAACCCAGGGGCATTCTACCTCTGAGCTACACCCCCAAACCTATTTTATTTTTTAGCTTGAAACAGGGTATCACTAAATTCCTGAAAGCTTCACTGAATTGGTGCGGCTGGCCTCAAACCTGCAATCCTCCTTTCTCCATCTCTCAAGTACTGGGATTGCAGGCATGCACCACTGTGCCTGATGTGTATTCTCATTTTTAGGCTATGTCTTTAAATCTTATCCACTCAGAGCGCATCTCAGTGTGGGCTAGCCACATTTCAGTTGCTCCATAGTCATTCATTGCTACAGGTTACTCTGGTGGACAACACCAGAGGAAACATCCATTAAACTTTTGGAAACGACTCCACTTCACTCAAACTTTTCATCTATATTCATGTGCATAGATCTAACGACCCAGCGCTTTATTGGCCAAGTAATATTAGATTATTATTGCGTCCCTGGAAGTCATTTTAAGAGCTTATTTTGATGGCAGTTTTGCTGATTGCTAAATGATGGAGGGTGAAATTGTTTAATGAATTTTAATAATAAAAAGATAACTAGTATTCCTCTTCTAAATGTCCATACACAAACTTAGGCACTGTTATATTTGCTGCTTATCTACAGATATTTAATAAAGCCTAATTAAAGTAAGGGCAGGGGCCAAGTCTTGAATATGTATGTATGTGCTTTATATGTAATCACCATGGATATGTCTAAATAGGAATAATACAGTGAATTCATTTTAGGATAAAACATGGCAATTGACTCTTGCTTAAACATCTGTGTATGCAAAGCAATGGGGAGGGGATGGATTGATTAGCTCCTTTTTAGGTCACTCCTTTCCCTGCAATATTTGACAAAAGTTTTAAAAGACTGCTGCTTATTGATGAAGGGGCTGAAATAGCAACTCGGACTCCTGACTATGCCTCGCTCAATGATCTAGTGAACTCTCCCCATGTTTAGTGCAAAGTGTTTGTGTTCTAATAAGTAAGTGCAGGAATTTGGATCTTGGCACTGCTTACTAGCTCTGTGATGTCACCTAGTTGACTTCTCCAATCTTTATCTTTTTAAAATCTTATATATTAATGGGACTTTTGAAATACAATAGAGTGATTTGAAAAATAATTGAGATAATAACATACACTATGTTTTTTTGCAGCAGTGGAGATTTAACCTAAGGATGTTCTCTCTGTGTTCACTCCCAGTCCTATTTATTTTAAATTTGGAAACATTGTCTCACTAAATTACAGAGGTCCTGGCTATAAGTTGCTGAGGCTGTCCTCAAACCTGTGATCCTGTGTACTGGGATTACAGGTGTGCACTATCACACCTGGTTTATAGTATGTTTTGAATAACTTTCTTCTTCACATCCCATATAGTAGTGTTCCATGTTACTTTTCTTTTTTTTTATTCCTGCCACTCCTTTTCCCTGATAGAAACAGTATGAAATTAAACTACACATCGGATGAAATTTCTTATTTTTAATTTTTTATATAATAATTGGTGCATTGTAAACATACATCTTTGTTAGGTAAAGCTGATAAAGGAATATATACACACATTTATCATTTAACCCCTTTCCCTATCCCCACCCCACTCCCTCACTCTCCCTCCTTCTCAAGTTCAATTTAGTGATTGACCTTGATATATTTGTGAAAGTACATTGTGTGCATTAAGGTGTACCCCTCACCCCCTCCATACCCTTCAGTTAAGTTAACTTCTTTGCTTATTGAGGGTCTCTCCTTTTTCATCTGGAGACCCTCTTATGACCCATCTTCTCCCTAGCATCTGCATATTAGGGAGAACATATGCTTTTTTCCTCTTTGTGACTGGCTAATCTCACTTAACATAATGTTTTCCAAAAAGGGATAGTTTTAGTTCTTCCTTCCCTATTTTTACCCCTTTGATTTCCTTCTCTTGCCTTATTGCTCTGACTGGAGTCTCAAGTACTATATTGTACAGAAGAGGTGATAATGGACATCCTTGTCTTGTTCCTGTTTTTAGTGGGAACTCTTGCAGTTTTTCTCCATTTAATATGATGCTGGCTGTGGGCCTATTGTATATTGCCTCTATGATTTTGAGGTATGTTCCTTCTATTCCGATTCTCTGCAGTGCTTTTAGCATGAATGGGTGTTGGATCTTGTCAAATGCTTTTTCAGCATCAATTGAGATGATCATGTGATTTTTGTCTTTGATTCTGTTTATGTGGTGAATTACATGGATTGTTTTCCATATGTTGAACCAGCCTTGCATTCCTGGGATGAACCTGACTTGGTCATGGTGTATAATTTTCTTAATGTGGTTTTGAATGCACATTGCTAGTATCTTGTTTAGTAGTTTTGCATCTAAGTTCATCAATGATATAGGCCTATAGTTTTCTTTTCTTGAGCTATCTTTATTTGACTTCAGTATTAATGTGATGTTGGCTTCATAGAATGTGTTTGAGAGGGTCCCCTTTCTATTTCATGGAATAGTTTGAGCAGTATTGGGATTAGCTCTTCTATAAATGTTTTATAAAATTCACTTGGAAAACCATCTGGCCCTGGGCTTTTGTTTGATGGTAAACTATTGCTTTTTCTATCTCTTTGATTGCTATTGGTCGGTTTAAGTTTTCTGTATCTTCTTGACTCAATTTATGAAGGTTATATGTGTCTAGACATTTGCCAATGTCTTCTAGATTTTCCATTTTGTTGGAGTATAGTTTTTCAAAATAGTTTCTGATGATCCTCTGTATTTCCAGACTGTTGGTGGTAATATCACCTTTTTTATCTCTTAGTTTGGTAATTTGGGTTGATTCTCTCTTTCTTTTGGTTAGGTTGGCCAATGGTTTATCTATCTTGTTTATTATTTTGAGAAACCAGCTTTTGGTTTTGCTGATTTTCTGTATGAACTTTTTATTTTCGACTTCATTAATTTCTACCCTGATTTTCATAATTTCCTATCTTCTACTGGCTTTGGGGTTGGAATCTTCTTGTTTTCCAAGTGCTTTGAGCTGTGTCATTAGGTTATTTGGTGGTTTTCTGTTCTTCTTATGTGGGCCCTCAGTGCTATAAATTTTCCTCTTAGTACTGCCTTTAAAGTGTACCAAGGTTTTGATATGTTGTATCTCTGTTTTCATTGGTTTCTAGGAATGTTTAAATTTCTCCCCTTACTACTTCTATGACCCAATCCTCATTCAGCAATGTAGTGTTCAGTCTCCATGTGTTTACATGGTTACCTTGGGTTTTCTTAGAGTTTATTTCTAGTTTCACTCCATTGTGGTCTGAGAAGATGCAGGGAATTATGTTACATTTTTTGAATTTTCCAGTGCTCACTTTGTGGCCCAGAATGTGGTCTATTTTGGAGAAGCTTCCATGTGCAGCTGAGAAAAATATGAATTCAGCTGTAGTTGGGTGAAAGAGTCTATATGTATCTAATAGGTCAATTTAGCTTATGGTATTCTTTAGGTCTGAGGCATCTCTACTGATCTTTTGTTTAGAAGGTCGGTCTAGTGATATGAGAGGAGTATTGAAGTCTCCAGTATTAGTGTATTGGGATCTATGTGTGTCTTTATATCATACAGAGTTTGTTTTATGAAAGTGGCTGCACCTATGTTTGGGGCATAAATGTTGATAATTGTTATTTCCTCTTGATGGATTGTCCCTGTTACTAGTAAAAAATGACCTGCTTTCTCTCTTCTGATAAGTTTAGGCTTGAAGTCTAATTTATCTGATATCATAGTTGCTACTCCTGCTTATCTTTGGGTTCCATTGGCATGGATTACCTTACTCCAGCCCTTCACCTTTAGTTTGTGGGAATCTTTGCTTGTAAGGTATGTTTCTTGCAGGGAGCATATAGATGGATTCTGGGTTTTGATCCATTTCACCACCTTGTGCCTTTTTATTGGGGAGTTGAGACAATTTATATTCAATGTAATTATTGAGAGATGATTTTTTAAATTCCTAACATTTTAAGTTTTGACTTCTGTTTTCGGTGGTGTTTATTCTTCTTTGCTTATTTGTTTGCTTCCTGGAAATTATTATTTCTCTGGTTCTGACATTTACTTGTTAGTTCTTCTTTGTAGTTAATCTCTTTGAATATTTTCTCCAGTACTGGTTTGGAAGACATAAATTCTTTCAGTTTTTGTTTGTCATGGAAGGTTTTTATATCCCTGTCAATTTTGAGAGAGAGTTTCGCTGGGTAGGAGAATCTTGGCTGCAGGTTATTTTCTTTCAGAATTTAGAATATGTTACTCCAGCCTCTCCTGGCTTTTATGACTTGATTTGGGAGGTCTGGAGTGATTCTGATTGGTTTGCCTCTAAATGTCACTTGGCCTTTTAGTTTTGTTGCCTTTAGAATTCTCTCCTTAGCCTCTACATTAGTCAACTTTATTATGTGGCGTGGTGAACCTCTTCTTTGGTCTTGTCTTGAGGGAGTTCTGTATGTTTCCTGTACTTGTGTGTCAACTTCTCTTTCTATGTTTGGAAAATTCTCTGATATTACTTCTTTGAAAAGATTGTTTATTTCATAAGTTTCAACTTCTAATCCCTCTTCTATGCCTATTATTCTTAGGTTTGCTCTTTTACAATTGGCCCAGATCTCTTCAATGTCCAATTCATATGGTTGAATTTTTTTTCTAAATTATATACTATGGATTCATTTTTGGAATGGTCATCTTTTAAGAGTGATATTCTATTTTCCATGTGGTCTAATCTACTGTTTATAGTTTGTGTTGATGTCTTCATTTCAGTTATTTCATCTTTCACTTCCTTCAATGTTTCTCTTTGGTTCCTTTTCAGATCATCACATTCCTTGTTTTTTTGTTCCTTTATTTCTTTCCAGCTCTCCCTACATTCTTTCTGAAAATCCTGTATTGTTTCTAGTATTAAAGATCTGAATTGTTCTTCTGTTAATCTCTGCCATTCTGAGTTGGTGAGATCTGTTATTGACAGGTTATGGTGGCTCATTGTTTCTTTGCTATTTTTCCTTCCCATGGTTCCCCTGTTCTTAAATTTATATCTTTGCTGCTCTTGCAGGTTTTCTCATCCAATCTCTGCAGTAGGGGTTTAGAGGTGTCAGCTGGTATATATAGGGACAGGTTGTGTTCAGTGGTAAAGGTTGGGTGAGAAGTCACAGTGATGAATTCAAGTATAGAGTAAAGTAGAGGGTATGGTCCAGTGGAATAGGAGGTTGAGTGTGTTGAGGTGATATATTGTAAAGATTAGAGATGGTAGATATGTCGGGGGATTCTGGTAGTCAATATAGAGTTTTGAGTGTGGTAGTATGAGATGGTCTTGATATGAGACAGGAAAAAGAAAAGAGAGGAGGAAAAGTGTTGAGGAGAGAAATATAGATGGGAGAGAGGGAGGGAAGCTTGTAAAAGGGATAAGGAGCTGATTCAACAACCTAAGCATGAAATAACAAAGGAACCAGTCATCCAGACAAACATAAATAAATCAAGGCAATACAAAATGAAAACAGAGTAAAAACAGATAAAACATAACACAAAAACAAAAATAAGAAGCTAAAAACAAACAAACAAAAACCCCAAACCAAAAAACAACAACAAGAAACAAACAAACAAACAAAACCTGCTAGTTTGTAAGTACAGAGCTTAAATTTTCTAGGGTGTCTCTGGCATTTCTATTTGCTCTGTCAGTGCAGGCAGGGGCTTCCGCTGATGCCTCTCCCACTGCAAGCTTGTGTCTCTGAGCTCTCCACAGGGCCTGTCTGCATCTCTCACCCTGCTTTTGTTGGTGGCGTGAGTGCAGTCTAAATGCAGGGCATTTTCAGATGCCCTATGTGCACTGGGTTCTTTCCGCACTTCTGTTCCTATCTCATCACTAGAAGGGCGGGTGACTGAGTCTGTTCTTTGCATAGGGGCCCCCGCACCGTGGGGGTGCAATCCAACTTACAGATACCTGCTGCTCTGGCTCGGGTGAGAGGGGTGAGCTGGGTGACCTTGGCGCTGGCTTAAGATGATTTTCCCAGGTGTTCTTGCTCACTATTGATCCTGCTGATTAAGGTGAGTAGTTCTGTAGTTGCTTACTCCACCTCTGGTCGCTGGGGGCACAGCAGGTCGATGGAGGTCTGAGTAGCTAGCAGAATTATGGCTGGGAAAATGGTGGCTCACAAAATGGTGGCTGCGGTTCGCAGTGTGTGCTGGTTCCCTTGTTCTCCCTGGGTTCTGTTCAGCTGCTCTCATTGCCTTGTTCTCTCTTCTGCCGCTTTGTTCCTCTTTCCTTATGTCAAGAAGCTGCAGTTGAAGCAGTTTTAATTTAAGCTCCACAGTGCAGTCACTCGCTGTTCTGGCTCTGGCGAGAGAGAGGTGAGCTGGGGTGGTCCCGCGGGGGCTTACGCTGGTCGTCTGGTCATCTCATGCATTCAAGTGGCTGTGGAAGGTGCGGGATCCACCACCTGGGTAGAGTGTGGAGTTCTGGAGTCGCTTGCTCCACGTCTTGTTGCTGGATCTGCAGCGGTGTTAGCAAACCCCGGCATCTGGCTGGCTGCTGTGGCTCACGGCCCGGCGTCGAGCCGCCGTGTGGTCGGGCTTGTTTGCTTTCCCTGGTCGGCTCTCTAACAACCCCAGTCTTTTTGGTTGTATTTCAAATTTCACTTTTTTGTTGCTTTTTTTTTTCTTCCATTAAGAAACTGCTTTTATGGCAGATTTGATTTGAGTTCTCAGTGCCTAAGGAGAACTCAAGACGCCATCTTGGCTCCTCCTCCCTCCAGGCCAGATGAAATCTCTTGAATGCATATAGTAGACCTGATGTTCTTCCTCGCATTCCATTCATTATCCAAATACACCTTCAGATCTCCTTCGCCCTTTTTCTTCCCTTCGAGGAAATGGCTCACATAAGAGCCCCAAACTGTCTGTTTACTAAATGTGATGGCTTAATTTATAGTTCATAGTTAAAAAGGGAGAAAAATGAACAGTGACAATAAAGATACAGAAACAGATGGATGTGATAGCCACTGAAAGAGTCAGAAATGAGATTAGAGTGACTTTAGGGTTAAACTTGTAAAACAGTACTGAGCTTCACAGGTGTTGATGACTTGGGTATGTACAGTGTGAATAGGAAAGAATAAAGATGTTCATTCATATATGAACATCTAGAGTACATATATTCTAGAATGTTTTCCAAATTAATGTTTCCCAGTAGAACATCTTTTAATACTCAGACTTCATACAATACCTGTATCTCACTTTGCCCTATTTTTGTTTCTATTGTTTGCTTGTTTTTGTTTCTTCTTTTTAGAAAAAAAGACAGCCCTTTCTTTCTTTCTTTTTTTTTAATGTGCTTTTATTGGTGCATTAGAGTCTCACATCATAATGTAAACCGTGTTAAAAATGATATACATGGACATTGAACTCGGTGCCCCCGCTCCGCCTCCCCATCTACCCCCTTCCCAATACAAAGTACTGAGATTGACTTTGGTATATTCATGTATGTACACATAGTCAATAGTAGTATTTCCATTAATGAACCTCAGTCTTCCTCCTCCCCTTCCCTTAAACCACTTCCCTGCCTCAACTGAGGTTTCTCCTCCATTGTCTGGAGTCCCTCTGGTATCCCAGTTACTCCCCAGCTTGTACATATTAGAGAAAACATATGTCCCTTCACTTTCTGTGACCTGCTAATCTCACTTAACATAATGTTCTCCAGGTCCTTCCATTTTCTTGCAAATTACATTATTTTATTCTTTTTTACTGCTGAGTAGAATTCCATTGTGTGTATATTTCCCAGAATTTTGTAATCCATTCATCTGTTGATGGACATCTGGGTTGGTTCCATAATTTGAATATTGTGAATTGTGCTGCTATGAACATGGGTAGGCATATATTACTGTAGTTCTTTGATTTCAATCTCTTTGGAAAGATACCCAGGAGTGGTATAGCTGAATCATATGGTGGATCCATTCCAGTTTTCTAAGGAATCTCCACACTGGTCTCCATAGTGGCTAAACTAGTTTGCAATCCCACCAACAGTGCAGGAGAGTTCCTATTTTCCTACATGCTCACAAACATTTATTGTTTTTTGATTTCTTGATGATTGCCATCCATTTTGATTGGGGTTAGATGGAATCTCAGTATAGTTCTGATTTGAATCTTTCTGATTTCTAATGATGCTGAACATTTCTTCATGTATCTATTGTCCATTTGTATCTCTTCTTTTGTGAAGTGCCTGTTCAATTCAGTTGCCCATTTCTTGATTGGGTGATTTGTTTTTCCAGTGTAAGTCTTTTAAGTTCTTTGTATATTCTAGATATTAATCCTCTGTCAGAGGGATAGCTGGTAAAAATCTCCCATTCTGTAAGCTTCCTCTTTAGACTCTTGATGGTTTTGTTTGATGTGCAGAAACTTCTTAATTTAATGACAACACACTTACTGATTCTTGTTTCATTTTCCTGAACTTTGGGGTCTTGTTGAAGAAGTTTCTACCTGTGTCTATATGTTAGAGTGTTGAACCTGTGCTCTCCTCTAGTAGCTTCACAGTTCCTGGTCTAATTTCCAGGTCTTCGGTCCATCTTGAGTTGACTCCTGTGCAGGACGAGAAGTAAGGATTTAGTTCCATTTTTCTACAAATGGATAACCAGTGTTCCCAACACCATTTGTTATAAAGGCTGTCTTTTCTCCAGCATCTGTGTTTGGCCCCTTTGTCAAAGATCAATTGACTATAAATGTGTGGATTTGTTTCTGTATCTTATATTCTGTTCCATTGATCTATGTGCTGCTTTTGTGCCAATACTATGTTGTTTTAATCTGTGGTATAATTTGAAGTCAGGAATTGTAATACCTCCTGCATGGTTCTTACTGCTGAAAATTGCTTTGGCAATTCTGGGTCTTTTATTTCTCCATATGAAATTTATGACTGATTTTTCTAGGTCTATGAAGAGTGACATTGTTACTTATAAAGGAATTGCATTTTTTCCCCATTCAGTAGGAATTGCAGTTTTTCCCCATTCAGTAGGATGTTGGCTTTGGGTTTATTGCCTTAATGATGTTGAGATATGTTCCTTCTCTTCCGATTTTCTGCACTGTTTTAAACATGAATGGGTGTTGAGTTTTGTCAAATGCTTTTTCAGCATCTATTGATATGATCATGTGATTTTTGTTCTTAATTCTATTTACATGGTGATTAACATGTATTGATTTGTGTATATTGAACCAGCCTTGCTTTTCTGGTATGAAACCAACTTGGTCATGATATACAATTTCTTGATTTGGTTTTGAATGTGTGTGGCTGGTATTTTGTTTAGAATTTTTGCATCTATGTTCATCACGGATATTGGTAATTTTCTTTTCCTGAGGTATGTTTATTTGGTTTTCGTATTAATGTGGTATTGGCCTCATAGAAGGAGTTTGGAAAAATTCCATCTCTTTCAATTTCACAGAATAATTTGTGAAATATTGGGTTTAGTTCTTCTATAAAGATTTTGTAGAATTCAGCTGGAAACTCATCTGGACCTGAGTTTTTATTTGATGGCAGAATTTTTATTGCTGTTTCTATTTATTTGCTTGCTATTGGCTGGTAGAACTTTTCTGTAGCCTCTTGGTTCAATTTAGGTAGATCGTATATGTTTAGAAATCTGTCATTGTCTTCTGTGCTTTCCAGTTTATTGGAATATAAATTTTCAAAATAGTTTCTGATGATCCTCTGAATTCCCCCACTGTCTATGATGATGTCTCCTTTCTCATTTCAATAATTTGGATTTATTCTCTCTTTCTTTGAGTTAGTTTGGCAAGGGGTATGTCAATCTTGTTAATCTTTTCAAAGAAACAGCCTTTTGATTTGTTGATCCTTTGTGTTATTTTTTTATTCTCAATTTCATTGATTTCTGCTCTGACTTTAATTATGTCCTGCCTTCTGCTGGCTTTAGGATTGGACTGTTCCTGTTTTTCTAGATTCTTGAGGTGTGCCATTAGATTATTTGATGACTTTCTGTTTTTCTTATGTGGGTACTCAGTGCTATAAAATTTCCTCTTAACACCTCTTTCAAAATGTTCCAGAATGGGATATGCTGTGTCTCTATTTTTGTTTAATTCCAGGAATTTTAAAAAAATTTTTTCCCTAATGTATCCCTCATTCAACAGTGTATCATTCAATTTCCATGTGTTTATGTAATTTCTTTTGGTCTTCCTGTTGTTGGTTTCTACATTCATTCTGTTGTGATCTGAAAACATGCAGGGAGTTGTATTACAGTTTTTGACTCTGCTGGAGCTTTCTTTGTGGCCCAGGATATGGTCTTTTTTGAAGAATGTTCCATGGGCAGCTGAGAAGAATGTGTATTCAGTTGTTGCTGGTTGAAATATTCTGTATATGTCTTTTAGGTCCATTTGGTTACGGTGTTCTTCAGGTCTGAAGAGTCTTTACTCATCTTTTGTCTGGAAGACGGATCTAGTGGTGTGAGTGGTGTGTTGAAGTCTCCCAATATTATTGTATTTGGGTCTATTAGAGACCTAATATCCTGGAGAGTTTGTTTTACAAATGTGGGTGCACCCACACTTGGGACATAAATGTTTACTATTATTATATCTTCTTACTGGATTTGTTCCTTTTATTAATAAGAAGTGTCCTGATTTGTCTCTTCTGATGTGTTTTAGCTTAAAGTCTTCTTTGTTAGATACGAACATTGTACCCCTGCCTGTTTTTGGTTTCCATTTGCATGTTATATCTTTTCCATCCTTTCACCTTTAGTATATGGATATCTTTGGCTGTATGGTGAGTTTCTTGCAAGCAGCATACAGTTAGATTATTGTTTTTAATCCACATTGCCAGTCTATGTCTTGTAGTTGGGGAATTAAGTCCTTTGACATTCAGTGTTATTATTGAAATATAATTTTTGTTTCCTGTCATTTTGTGTTCTATATTCTATTTGATATAGTGCTATTTCTCTTTTGTTTAGTTGCCCACCTGGTGGAGTCCAGCTCTTCTCTGGTTCTGGAATTTGCCTTTTTTTTTTTCTTCTTTATGACTATTCCTTTAAGTATTTTCTCTAGTGCTAGCTTAGTACTAATGGCAGCATTTTCAATAAATCATCTTGGGAAAACTGGTTAACCATTTGTAGAAAAATAGAATTAAATCCTTACCTCTCACCCTGTACAAAAGTCAACTCAAGATGGATCAAGGACCTGGAAATTTGACCAGAGATTTTGAAATTACTAGAGGAGAGCATAGGTCCAATACTCCAACATATACACATGTATAAACTTTCTCAATAAGAACCACCAATTTCAGGAAACTAATTGAGTAATAATAATTATGAATTAATATAATATATAATAATAAATGGGATGGCATTAAACTAAAAAGTTTCTCTTCATCAAAGTAAACCATCAAGAGTCTAAAGAGAAAGCCTACAGAATGAGAGAAGATCTTTGCTAGCTATTCCTCTAATAGAGCACTAATATCTAGATTATACAAAGTACTTAAAAAACCTAACACACACACACACACACACACACACACACACACACACACACAAATGGGCATTTGGACTAAATAGAAACTTCACAAATGAAGGAATATATTTATATCACCCAAAACTCACTAGAATACTTTTTTTTACAGTGCATTCTGCAGGAGAATACTCAAGTTCCATTGCCAATCTAATTGGTAGGCAATGATGTTCTGAAACTTTTGTGGAGGAGCAAGACAGAGGTTATTCATCAGAGATGCCAATGTGGCAGTTTTCAAAACTGTTTCACAGCTATACCCAAGACTTCAGAGGGAAAATATAATTCAGCTTGTAAATTGAAAAAAAAAAAAAGGAGGTTTCTATCAGATTCACATTGTAAATTGAAAAAAAAGGAAGTTTCTATCAGATTCACATGAAACATACAAGAGCACATATTTATTAATTCAAAACAATTTGTAGCTAGCCTGTTTCTTCCTTGCCTTTGATAGTGCAAAAGCAATTGAACTGAGTGGAGTCTGTTTTCTACTGTTCACTTAGAATAAATTATTGTTTGTGCTGGGGAATTGCTTTAACTGCTATTTGTGAAAGGGGTTTATTGCCTTTCCAAAAGAAGCTGATTAAAGTATGTGGATGCACTAGCTAATTTTAAAATATTTTCAATGACTTACACTGCATTTATAAGCACACTACTCTGCTTAAATGCCTGAGTATTTTATACTGCATGCACATTACAATAAAGTACTGATACAGAAATCCACTTTCCTATAATACAGAGAACATTTTAATATTCTAGAAATTATATTGTATAATCTTGCTGGAATATACAGCTCAGACTTTAATTTATACTAATACTGTAACCTATTTCAGATAAATTAAAATTTTCCATGTAATATTCTTCATGATAAATGGTCAAATTAAAGATTTGATGGTTGGTACAAAGCATAGTAGTACAGTTGCTATATAATGCTTCCTGAAAGCTATAACAAATTTATTGTATTTTTTGAAGTTCTGTGCAAAGTTTTAGGGCAGTCATATGCTTTCATTTAATATGTCTTATTCCTCAAGTGATGTGACATAGCATTTAAATGATGTTCTATAAAGTTAAGTATATATGAACACACTTGCACATACATGAATATATACATATATTTGTATATATGATCTTCACCTGATAACTTAATGGAATCAAGATTCAGCTGTCTTAGGGAGCCCTTCACATTCCACAGTCTTCATGATCCAAGGTGGTGGTATGTATCTTCCAGATGGCAAGATATATGAAGAAATAAGCTGGGTGTGGTGGTACATGTCTGCAATCCCAGTACTTGGGAGGCTGAGACAGAAGAATCAAAGGTTCAAAACCAGCCTCAGCAACTTAATGAGACTCTTTGCAACCTAGTAAGACCTTATTTCACACAAAAAATTAAAAATAAAAATAAAAAGGGCCAAGGGTGTAGCTCATTTCTGTAAAAATATCATGAAGTGGGTAGCCTAACCAACAAACATCTATGTCTCACCCTTGTGGAGGTTGAAGGTCTGAGGAAAAGGTGCCAGCAGGGTTAAGTTTTTGGTGAGGGCTATCTCCCCAGTTTACAAACAGCCATCTTCTTCCTGTGTCTTTATCCAGCAGAAAGAGAGTTAGTGAGCACCTGGCCTCTTCTTATAAGGTTTCAAGATATGAATATGAGTGTGGGGGATACAAATATCCTGTCTTTGCACTGGGAGAACGAGACTTCCAGACTGGTTGCTCCCAATGATAAGCATCTTCAACTATTAACTGTACCAAAACAAGAAAATATATTTTTACATGTGACAGGTGGAAAGGGTTGGGAAGTACTAAAGTACTCCACCCACATGATTTTCTGTCTTTCTAGTTTTCTGTCTTTCTGGTTTTCTATATTTCTGGTTTTCTCTATTTTCTGGACTTCTGGTTTTCTGGATTTCTGGTTTTCTGTATATTTAACAGTTCCACTGCTGGATTTTCTTTCCATTCCTTCCCTGACCTTGTTAGGGATGAAAAATAAATCTTACTCAATTGTTACTTGTTTCATAGCTAAGACACCTGAAATAAATGTCATATTAATAAGAGAAAAGCATACAAATATGTGTAATATATGTTTTATGTGACCCAGGAGCCTTCAAAATTAAAGATCCAAAGATATAGGTAAACTTGAATATTTTTATTAGGTTTGATGTATAGTGGATAGTCATGAATGAATATAGATCAAATGGGTTTGATCTAAGGGTGAAAAGCTAGGAGGATCACAGTGATGTCTGTGTGTTTATCTTCATCTTTGCAACCCTGTGTCTTCAGAAATAAGGACAATCCTTTCCTCCAGGTGCAGGTTGGCACCTCTCACAAAAGGCTCTTATGGAGGAGAGGAAGAAAGTGGTAGTGACCTTCCTGCTTCTGCCGTTTTCTCAAACAGTAAGATGTCATATTTTGTCATGGTGTGTCCTGAACCCTATCAGCTTCAGTGTGTTCCATTTACATGCTGTAAAGTCTCATCTCTATAAAAATGGGTATCTAGGTCTGTTCAAGGGGGTGTTTGTGTTGTAATACTGAGGCAGTTTTAGACATAATTGTGGTAGGTGTTCAGAATCTAAGCTCATAAAATTTACAAAAATATAAGTCCCATGATATATTATTATTCAGCTCTTTTACCTATGTAAAATATCACATGATATGATATACCTGCCATATTCTTGAAGTCACTGAGATATTCTTGCAGAATTCATAACCACCGGTGCATGAAACAGGTATGCTCAGACTTTAGAATGAGCCTATATCTAAAAAGCCTATATCTAAAAAACCTACCTGTTTTTACTCTGTCACTTTATATTTCTTCTTCATTTATTTTCCTTGTTCTGTTTGAATGTTCAGCTCCAATCTGCTTTTGGTATTGCAAGAATTCTTCAAAATATATTCTGGTGATGGTATTTTTATCACCTTTCTATTTTTTTTCCTGTAGAGAGTGACTTGCCTATTTCTGTGCATTTTTCCTGTAACTTGAAGGGGGTTAAAATTTACGTTCATTTGATAACAGTATCAATCATCTATAACTGTAAAGTCAATTTTAAGCACATAAAATGTTCTAGGTATGTTGCTAAGCTTTTGCATAACTAAAAGTCAGGTTCCCTGATTGCCATTTCAAAGTGAGACACTGTACATTCAGTCACACGTTCACTTATTTTTTTTTTTATTGGTGCCTTGTAATCATACATCTTTGTTGGGTACAAACTGGTAAAGGCATACATGCACACATTTCTCATATAACCCTTCCCCAATTTCCACCCCACTCCATCTTCCCTCCTTCTCAAGTTCAGTTTAGTGATTGACTTTGATACGTTTGTGAAAGTACATCGTGTGCATTAGGGTGTTTCCCTCCCCACTCCCCATCACCTTCAGTTAAGTCACCTTCTTTGCTCATCTAAGATTTCTCTTTCTTTATCTAGAGTTCCTCTTATGTCCCACTTTCTCCCTAGCTTCTGCATATTAGGGAGAACATACAATTTTTTACTTTTTGTGACTGACTAATCTCACAGCATAATATTTTCTGGTTGCATCCATTTCCCTGCAAATGACATGATTGTATTCTTTTTTATGACTGAGTAAAATTCCATTGTATACATATCCCATAGTTTTGTCCATCTTTTGATGGATATCTTGGCTGGTTCCATAGTTTGGCAATTGTGAAGTATGCAGCTATAAACATAGACACACATGCATCAGTCTGATAGTTTGGTTTCCATTCTTTTGGGTAGATACCCAGAAGTGGTATTGCTGGATCATATGGTAGGTTCATTCCCATTTGTCTGAGGATCCTCCATACTGTTTTCCAAAGTGATTGAACTAATCTACAATCCCACCAACAATGTATAGGATTCCCAATTCTCCACACCCTTGCCAGCATTTGTTGTTGTTTGTGTTTCTGATGATTGCCATTCTGATTGGGGTTAGGTGAAATCTCAAGGTAGTTTTGATTCACAACTCTCTGATTGCTAATGATATTGAAAATTTCCTCATACTTTTATTGGCCATTTGTATTTCTTCTTTTGTGAAGTGTCTATTTAGATCCTTTGCCTAGTTTTTGACTGGGTTATTTATTTTCTTAGCTGTGATTTTCTTGAGTTTTCTGCATATTCTAGATATTAGTCCTTTATTGGAGGAGTAGTTGGCAGAAATTTTCTCCCACTCTGTGGACTCTGTGTTGAGGTTCTTGATAGTTTCCTTTGCTGCAGAGAAGCTCTTCCATGATAGTAAACTTAGAAGACCCAACAAAGTCAACCAAAAAACTTGTAAACTGATCAACAAATTCAACACAGTGTCTGAATACAAAAATGAATCTTAAAAAATCAGAAGCTTTCCTGTATGCCAACCATAAATCCACTGAAAAAGAAATCTAGAAAATAATTCCACTCACAATAGCACCCTGAAAAATAAAATACTTAGGAATAAACCTAACCAAGGAGGTAAAAGACCTCTATAAGTATAACTATGAAAAGTTGAAAAAAGAAATCAAAGAAGACCTTAGAAGATGGAAAGATATTCCATGCTCCTGGATAGGGAGAATAAATATCATCAAAATGGCCATCCTCTCAAAAGTGATCTAAGATTCAATGTGATACCCATTAAATTACCAAAGTCACTCTTCACAGACATAGAAAAATCAGTCCTAAAATTCATTTGGAGCAACAAAAAGTCCAGAATAGCCAAAGTAGTTCTTAGCAACAAGAACCATGCAGGAGGTATCACAATTCCTGACTTCAAACTATACTATAAAGCCACAGGAATAAAAACATCATGATATTGGCACAAAAACAGACACATAGACCAATGGAGCAGAATAGAAGATTCAGAAACAAACCCACACACTTACAGTCAATTGATTTTTGACAAAGGAGCCAAAAACATACACTGAAAAAAAGATAGCCTCTTCAACAAATGGTATTAGCAAAACTGGCTAACCATATGCAGGAAAATAGAAATAAACCCCACTTTCTCACCCTCTATAAGAGTCAGTTCAAGCTGGATCAGAGACCTGGAAGTTAGGCCAGAGACCTTGCAGCTACTTGAGGAAGGCATAAGTCCAACACTTCAGTACATAGGCACAGGTAAAAACTTTCTCACCATACCCCAAAGGCACACGCACTCAAAGTAAGATCAGTACATGGGATTGCATTAAACATTCACTTATTTCTTTGTGCCTTCAAAAGCATTTTCAACACTTACCACGCGGTGCGGACTGTGTGAGGTACTCAAACAAATTAGTTCCAATTCAGTGTGTTTAGTGAAGCATTGGTTGTATGAGAAGCACACCATGGGACTGCAGAGAATGGAGAGAATTGAAATGTCACAGAAGAGGTGATATGGACTTGAAAAATGGTCAGCATAAATGTGAAGAGGCCACTCCACAATGGAAGAAAGGAAAGCTCAGAAAGATAGATAACAGTAATGTGTCAGGAAAATGGCCACTTTTCGCAAGTGTGTTCTTAGACCTTGGAATGACAGTTTGGACCGATTGTAATAGGACTTAAATGATGTGTTAACGAATGTGAACTTCCATCTCTGGGGCCTAAGGAGCTTTGTGACTTGAGGTGCAGTGTTTTAGGTAGCTGGAGGTAATATAATTGAGTTGCTGATTAGAAAGGTGACGGGAGCTGACAACATAGGGGATGCATTAGAAGAAAGAGGAATGCTAATGTAGTATTCCGGATGAAAGATAATGAAGTCTGAACTGATGGGCAGAAGTATTAGGTAGAAATAGCAGAGATCAATGGCTGTGGGCAAAAACGAACTGACCATAATGAACCTAAGAATTCTCTCGGGCCCTTTGCGGAAGTTAGTAAATGGTTACTGAGAACAGAGACCCTGGAGCTCCAGACATGTTGAGTTTCAGATATCACTGGAGAGACATTCAGGAGGAGAAATAGTTCAGGCAGTTGGACAGAGAAAGTCTTCTGCTCAGAAAAGACACCTGCAGATTTTGTTTAAGGAGTCGGCTGGGTTTCAACTGGACCTGAAACCGTGAGTGAGAGAATGCATTCACTTGCAGTAAAGGCGGAGTGGAAAGAGCAGAGCTAACTGCATTATTAGTATCACAGCTTGGCTTTGATGTTGGTAAGGATCCTTTCCTTACCTCAGTGGGTTGTTTGAGGTTGAACAACATTATGGAAAGTATGGAAGAATTTGAATACAAGCCTTATGTTGTTTGAGTTTTGTTTTTGTTTAAACCTTACATATTGCCAGGAACATTGAAACTTTGACTCCACGTTGAAGGAGGAGAAACTTATTCCTGTAACTAATGCAGATTCTCCCCTATAACATGAATATTTTTTCAACCAAT
The DNA here is from genome assembly GCA_004027655.1 of Graphiurus murinus. NCBI lineage: Eukaryota > Metazoa > Chordata > Mammalia > Rodentia > Gliridae > Graphiurus > Graphiurus murinus. Next base: position 47,443 of record PVLC010003782.1, read on the forward strand.
TTGTTCATTACACACTAGTCAAATGCCCTCTTACAAACACCTGTCACAAGATGCTGATGACAGAGTCCTACACATCCCCAGGGGTGCCAGGGACAGGATCCTGCACATCCCCAGGGGTGCCAGGGACAGGATCCTGCACATCCCCAGGGGTGCCAGGGACAGGATCCTACACATCCACAGGGGTGCCAGGGACAGGATCCTGCACATCCCCGGGGGTGCCTGTGGGGGACAAGGTCCTACACAGCCACACAGGTGCCGAGGACAGGATCCTACACATCACACAGGTGTGGTCAGCACAGAGCGCCTATTTCTTACAATCAATGTCATTGCCTGGCACTCAAGTGTTTCCTGGGTCATGGATCCTCTGGCTCTTTCGAAGAACTCTCTGAGCTCAGCTGCCACCTGCTCTCTTTGTCCCTGCCACCTCCTGGCTCGTTACCTTTCAGTGTGATTAGATTGCCCAAGTTCTAATGCCCTTGTGCAGGTTCAGTGACTTGAAATTTCATACTTTTAAGATATATTTTTATTTAAGTTAAACATAGTAATTGTGTATTTTTATTAAGTACAACGAGACCTTTCCATATATGTATGTGATGTATAATAATCAGATCAGGAAAATTGGCAAATCCATCACCTTGGACATTCAACATTTCTTTTTGTTGGGAACAGTCATAGTCTTCCCTGGTAGTTATTTTTAAATTGTCCACTAATTGTTGTCAACCATGGTTACTCTACCATGTTACATGGCATTAGAAAGGGCCAAATTTGAACCCGGAATGGTAGTGTAAATCTGTAACCACAATACTTCTGAGGCTAACACAAGAGGATCAGAGGTTTAAGACCAGCCTTACCAATTTAGCATGACTCTTGGAAACCTAGCAAGACCTTGTTTCAAAACAAAAAACAAAAAACAATGGGGATTGTACCTCAGAAGTAGAATGCCCCTGAGTTCAATCTCTCATACAAAAAAAAAAAAAAAAGTAAAAATGTACCAAATTTATTTTTATTTTGTTTTTAGAATCTGTGTTAAAGTTTTTATTGGCACTTTGGAGTATATATAATAGTTGGATTCCTTGTTGAATATTTGTACATGCACGTACATCATTTGCTCAGCTCCATTCCACAGTACCTCACCAACTCTTTCCTTCTGGTCTCCTTCGTCTATTCTACTGGTATCCCTTCTGTTTTCATGATATAATCTCCATTTATTCCCTTTTTTTCTCTAGCTTGCACGTATGAGAGAAAATACATGATCCTTAACTTTCTGAGTCTGGCTTAACATAATACTCTCCAGTTCCACAAACTTTCCTGAAAAGTGTATAATGTAATTCTTCTTTATGTTTGAATGAAACTCCATTGTGTACATATACATTTTCTTTATCTATTTTTCTTTTGACAGACACATAGATGTGTTCCATAATTTGGCTATTGTGAATTACGCTGATATAAACATCAGTATGCATAGATTGCTATAGTATGCTAACTTTTAAAATGGGAGAGATAAATATAAAGGAATGGTATAGCTGGGTTATATAGTGGTTTCATTTCTAGTCTTTTGTGAAACCTCCATGATGATTTCCATAGTGCTTGTACTAACTTACAAACTCATCAACAATGTATGAGTGTTTCTTCCCCCCCACATCCTCACCAGCATTTATTATTATTTGTATTCTTGATGTTTGCCATTCTAATTGGAAGTATGTGTGTGTGTGTGTGTGTGTGTGTGTGTGTGTGTGCGTGTGTGCGTGCGTGCGTGCATTTCTTTTGTGTGAGTTGTGCTGGAGATTGTACCCAGGGGCATTCTACCTCCAGTCTATACTCCCAACCCTATTATATATTTTTATTTTGAAACAGGGTCTCACGTAATTGCTGACAGCCTCATTGTCAACTGAGACTTACTTCAGACCTGAGATCCTCATGTCTCAGCCTCCCAAGTACTGGGATTACAGGCATGGACCACTATGCCCGGCTGAGTACACTTCTGATTTGTATTTCCTTGATTGCTAGAGATGTTGGAGATTTTTTCTTATTAACTATTTTCATTTCTTCTTTTGAGAAGTGTCTGTTTAGTTCATTTGCCATTTATTGATTGGTTTATTTAGCTTTTTTGGTGATTAGTATTTTGAGTTCTTTATATACTCAAAAAATGTACCAAATTTCTCAAACCTCATTTATTAATCTCAATGCATTATACAAATGATTTTTTATTATGTACCTATACAGTTGTTCCTGAGACTCAGAATTATTTTCTGTTAGTTTGGGCATGAGCCCCAAAAGTCTTTTTCATATTACATTCCTTGTAAATGAACCCCTGGTTAGGTAATTTTAATTTGAGAGATGGGGACTTTCAATAGCAGTACTCACCTCTTGGGAGCACTGGGAACTTGGGAAGAATTTTCTCCTTTATTTTTTGCACTTCCCACTGTGATAGGTCTTTATTATTGATGCAGTTCCCCCAAAACCACACGTGTAAAATTATATCGTGGCCACAAAATGGGATAGATGGCAGTTACTTTATAAATAAATTTATTTGGTGTTATGCCAGTTGGTTACTGTATACATTAAAATTATAATTCTTAATTTGCTAAAATATAAAATATTATGATTTCTTGTTTTTTAAAATCTCTAAGATCAAAACTTGTTGCTAACCTTTTTTTCCACTGTTGTCATTTGAAAAGAAAAGGGAATAGAAAAGATCAAAGAGAAAGAAATTCCAACTCTTTTTTTGTTCAGTTTAAATTTTCCTTTCATACAATTTCTTTCATTTTTATCTCAAGAACTAATGTATGTGAATCCAAAGCAATAAAAAATGATATATATGTCAGGTATATATTAGGATACATAATTATTCCATCTTAATAAAATATTCATAAAAGACAATATACATTATAGTACAACCCTGTTGCTTTCACATTATTACATTAAAGATTGAGGATATGTAAATATCATTTACATATTTTAAAGGGCACAACTAGCACCAAGTCTGAAGGAAAGAGGGCTAAGCAAATTCTCACAATAAATTTCATTTCCCACTAGCAAATTAAGCCACAAGATTTATTGCAGGCACATTAGCTAAATGCCTTATCTATAAATAGCTCTACTCCATATACATATGTGTGTATATATATATATATATACATATAATATATTTCATTCTCCATTATTTTTGTTATTACCTCATTTGAAAAATGAGGCTATTTTTAATGTTATGCAACAAGAAGCAGCGTTTGCACAAAAAATGTATTTCCAATTGAGCAAAGTTTTAGTTGAATTTTCTTGTATCTATTAAAACATTATCTGCCATAAATGTTGTAAAACTCCTATGTTTATATATCCATGTGTGCATATATGAAAAATACCTTACCGATGACTGGATTTCAAAATACTTTTCCAGTCTCTGCCCTGAATCTCAACAACTTGTCTAGTCTTTTAAATGCTGCTTGTCTTTAACAATTAGGAATCATTTTAATAATTTGAAAATCTTAGGATTCATTGTGTCTTTAAAAAAACAACTCAAGATAGTGCTCACACTATATTGTTTTAGTGTCTTTTTCTGAATACCTGTAAAAATAAAGTCTGACATTCAGCATAGGCATGGTCTAGTTGTATTATAGTATAAAGCATAAGATGACATCTGATGTTATTTGACAGACTGAAGTGTGTGTGTGTGTGTGTGTGTGTGTGTGTGTGTGTGTGTGCGCGCGTGCCTTGAGGCAGGGATACTAAAAGGATAAGTGTTAGAATATCCGAATGACTTTACCCTTGGCTCATCTGATAACTGTTCTGTGATCACAAATACAGTGACAGCTTTTTAGTTGGGTCTGTTAATTTTTTTTTTTTTTTTTTTTTTGCGGTACTGGGGATTGAACTTAGGGGCGTTCTACCTCCGAGCTATACCTCCAGCCCTATTTTTTATTCTTTATTTTGAAACTGAGTCTCACTAAGTTGCGGAGGACCTCACTAAGTAGCTGAGGCTGGCCGCGAACCCGGATCCTCTGGTCTCAGCCTCCCGAATGCTGGGATTACAAGCGTGCGCCACCACGCCCGGCTGGGTCTGTTAATTTTAAGAACTCTCTGACTTTTGTAACTATAGATCCCAGACACATTAAAAGGATAATAAAATAGTGCTATAAATAGCTCTTTGCTTATAATTTGATAGCCTGGATAAAATAGACCCATTCCTTGAAAGATATGATCTGTCAAAAGTTATGTTTTGAGCTGGCAAGGGATGTTGGCCTCGCCTAGCTGGGGATTGAACGTCTTCTCCTAACCAGTGTAAAGCAGGCAGAGGGCACTTGGCCCCTTGTCTGGTGGGTTTTGTAGAGTCAAATCCCAAGTTAATACTACTGAAGGCATAGCCCAGGACGACGAGGATGCGTAGGTGCCTTTTTCTCCTTTGTGTCACATTTTTTTGGTGTACTCAATGGGCCAAACTTGTCATTGTGTTAAGTCAGTGTTCAGAAGCCTGATTATTTTTTATTTTGCTGGCCAACAAGACATTCATCTGTTTTTTCTATGATATCGTAGTTGCAGTGGTCATCTACACAAAAAACAAAAACTAACATGTAAGTACATTTTACAATAACCCAGATATCTTGCCATCCTTTGCTGTCTAGGCTTCTGTGTTTGTGTCCCTTATAATCCATAACTCACTGTGTCACATGACACATGACAGACATCTGTGATAGGTTGTGTTTGGACTAAAAATTTAACTTTAGTAAATTTGCCTCTCTGCCACTGTGGTACATATTGTACTGGAGTGTGTGTGTGTGTGTGTGTGTGTGTGTGTGTGTGTCTGTTTACTAGGGGTTGAACCTAGGGACATTCTACCTGTATACTATCCCCCAACCCTATTTTAGTTTTTATTTTGAAACATTGTCTCATGAAGTTGCTGAGGGCCTTACTAAGTTTTTAAAACTGGGGTTGAGCCTGTGACCCTCATATCTCAGGCTCTCAAGTACTACTGAAGACATTTTATTGAGTGTTAAACTGAAATTAAGGCAAGTAGAACATTAAGCTAAACCACAGTTTCACTTCGAGCATATTCTACAGAAAGAATTGCTAATTCTTCTACCTTCACCATGTGTGTGTGGCTTCTTGATAGCATTCTTGCTGTGTATGTAAGGCACAAAAGTGTAATCTCATGTTACCCTCCCTAAACAAAGAACCAGCAATTGACGAACTCAACCTTTAGCAGAAGACAGAACCATAAACACACTCACCAAACAATATGTTTCATTTTATTATATTTATTTTGTGTGTGTGTGGTGCTGGGGTTGGAACCCAGAGACATTCTACCTTTGAGCTACACCCCCAGCCCTATTTTATGTTTTATTTGAAAACAGGGTCTCACAAAGTTATTGAAAGGCTCACTAAATTGCCAAGGCTGGCTTTGAACCTGTGATCCTCCTGTCTCAGGCACCCAAGTACTGGGAATACAGGCGTGCACCACCACACCTGACTCCAAACAATGTTTTTTAGGAGTTATTTGACTAACGAAGCCATGCCAAGTTAAAAGGATAAAAGTAAATTGACTGGTGGCCTAAAATAAATGCCACAGGAATAAGCTGAAAATATCCAACATTCCATATAAAAATACACATGGGGATCTAATTACCAGAGACTCAGTATGTAGCCGAATCTTACAGCTTGCTTTCTCCTGCCCCCTTCCTCTTCCTCCTCCTCATGATGAGCTGAACCTTTCAGTTAGGCCATCAGTTAATGTGTAGATTCCAGGAAGAACTCTATGGTGACCATTTAACAACCATATGATTCAATCTCATGATAGACATGGCAGGTTTTGTTTTGTTGTTGTTGTTGTTGTTTTGGTTTTTTTTTTTTTTTTTTTTAGTATCAGAAATACTTATGACCAAATATAGACAAGGAGTTAGAGACACAAATAATCCTTCTTGTGAGTCTCAAGACACTAGAGAAATTCATACAACTGAATGCTGCCCTCTGTTTTTAAACATCGTATTCAATCTTGTTCTGCACAAAGAATAGACCTAAAGTATTGTTACAGGATTGCTAGTGAGTTCAACAGTTTAAAATACTCATAACAAATGCTTAGCTCCTGTTCTTACTTAATTCAACAGATATAGGAATAGCATTACAATTTAAACTTAAAATTATTTTGCCAGAAAAATGTGTATAAATGTAGAATATAGCATAATCTGAAAAATGGAAAGCAAATACATAAATAAATAAAGTAAATAGGCATTATGCCAGCATAGTGGTGCATGATTGTAATCCCAGTACTTGGGAGGCTGAGACAGGAAGATCACAGTTTTTTGGCCAGCCTCAGCAACTTAATGAGGACCTCCACAATTTAGTGACACTTTGTTTCAATATAAAAAATAAAATGAGGGGGCTGTAGCTCAGAGGTAAAACACCCCTGGGTTAAATCCTGAAACCAGAAAAAAAAATAGGCATAAAACAATACTGAGAATAGCATCAAATATAAAGATATACAGAGCCAGGTGTGGTTGTGCATGACATAATCCCAGTACTTGGGAGGCAGAGACAGGAGAACAGCAAGTTCAAGATCAGCCTCTGCAATTTAGCAAGACTCTTAGCAACCTATTGAGTCCTTCTTTAAAAACAAACATAAGTAAAGAGAGCTGGGGGTGTATCTTCGAGGTAGAATGCCCCTGGGTTCCATCCCCAATACCACATACACAAAATGATTTAAAGACAGATGTTCTGTTGTAAGTGCAAAAACCAATAGACTGAGATCTCAGACCCAACTCAAAGTTAGTGAGACAGAAGGAAAAAAATGGTATAATTTTACCCTGGCTACTTCCTTTTCTTTGATATAGATGATTGTGCTTAGTAGAAATAGTTTTAATTTTCTTAAGTTAGTCTTATTGGGACCTCAAAGAAGAGATAAGTCTCTGGTACAATGGTATAAATATTGGGCATACTTTTTACACAATTATCTTTCAAAGGAGTTTTCAAGATTATGTTAATAATTGAAATGGAATATGGCAGCATGAAGCCCAGTGGGGTTTTCCTCACTTGGAGGAGATTATTTCTGAGTTTGTTAAAGTGTACTTAGTGCCAACCTTGTCCTTTGGCCTCTCTTCTCATTAGGACTACTTCATTTGTACAAATTCTACTACTACAACTTTTAACATATTTAATACATGTCCAACATACATTCCTTAATCCTTTTTGTACTAATGAGAGATGTGCTAATAATTCAGCCTCCTAGTTTGATCCTAGGAGTGTAAGCAGGCATTAGGTAATGCCATCTGCAGCTAAGGTATCAGTGCTGTAAAGACTTCAGCTGATGTTATTGATGGGATTCAATGAAAACTGTACAGAGCATCTTGAGAAAAGTTAGGATTCTGATTTGCAGCTGGGGATGGTGGCATTTGCCTGTCATCCTGGTACTTGGAATGCTGAGATAGGAGGATAGCAGGCTGAGACGAGGAGGATAGTGGGTTCAAGGCCAGCCTCAGCAATTTATCAAGATTCTCAGCAACTTAATGAAACCTTGTATCAACATTTAAAAAGACAAAAATAGAATAGAGTTGGGGCTACAATGCCCCTGGGTCCAATCCCCAGTACCACAATCAAAAGTAAATAAACAAATAAGATTTAAATTTTTTTAAATAACTTGATAGTGATAGCAATCTACCATTAATTTAAGTACCAGAAGAAAAACCAAATTTTGATATTTGTCTCTCTCATTAATCTATGTAAATTCAAAGGTTTTTAAAAATTAATGTGGATTAATATCTGGGAACTAAATGGTTCATGATAAATAAAGCCCATACTAATTGTAGTTTCTAGGGAAACAAAGAAAGTATATTTTATCAGGTAGAATAAACCTGGACACTCATCCTCAGTGACAGAAATAAACTAAAGCGTAATTAATGAGATAGTCATTGTACCCCTCTGTGTGAGCATGTCTGTGCTTGATCTTGACGAAGAACAATATGCCCCAGTCTTTAGAGAGAATGCAGAAATGTTGGAAAGACAAGTGCTAAACATAAAAATTAGTAGAGGAGAATCAGGTGCAGAAATGGATGGCACTGGCTGATATTTTTTATATATAGTTTTATGGGTGCATTGTGATCTTAAATCATAGTGTAGCTCAGAGTGATAGTGACGTGTGCACAGCACTTGTGGGTATGTTTTTAAATCAATATATTTTAAAATGACAAAAGAAAACTTCTCAGATGTTGTGGCTGGGAGCAGGAATCTACTTGAGCCCTGGGAAGTTGGTGAGGAAAACATTTCTAGGCCAGACTTGCAGGATTCTGCCAGACCGAGAGAACTGAGGAAGTGAATTGAAATGAAAATACAATCTCTCATGAGAGTTGTTCTTCCCATGCCCTACCAATCAAAGCTTCAGTACAGTTTGGCTTTACCTAGAATCTCTTAATTCACATCTCCTTTGAAAATAAATTGCCTCCTGCATTCTTTCTGCAGCCCACTATTGAGAATAAAAGCACTTTCCTTTACTATAAAGTGTTGGAGAAGCTTCACACTCAGTGGGCCGCTGCACCTCGGCTTCACGCGATGCTCACCAACTCTGTTTTTTACAGACTTAGCAGAGCACTTTGTCTTTTACACTAAAGTCAGTCAGTAGGCTTCTAGGTAAATATCTGGTTGTAACTAGACTGCTATTCATTCTCTTCTCTGAAAGAACCCGTAAGTGACAGGACTGTTTAGAGAGGGGAAATATTTCTCTTTAGTGACTACAAAATAAAAAATAGCAGCAAGCCTCATGTGCTTGAAGGATGAGAAACAATAAAGCACTCCAAACCCAAACTCCCAACTGGAGCAGCTACAGAAGTAAATAGCTTGGAAGACTGTAATTAATGAGAGTACAGTTATATATCAAGTTGCCATTATTCTTGATTGCTAATATTATTTATTTCAGCAATAAAGAGCTAAGATTAAGTTTTTCTTAACCTGCCCAACCCCTTTCCTTTCTTCTTTTCTTCCCTCACTTCTTCTTTTTAAATAATAAATGTTTTATGTAGATAGTAAAACTGGAATCATGGCCCTTACCCACTTAGGGAGTTATACTGAAAGCACATCTAAAGAAATCATAACATTCCCTCAGGCATCTTTTACTGCAAATACAATGGAAAGCACAGCTCTCAAAGTGGATCTCTGGGTGTCTGAACATTATTTAAGACACTTTGCAATAGTTAGACTAAGATTCATTGTTTTTCATTTTTTCGCTTTCAACATATTTTCCATGATCTCTGAGGCTGACCTGTTCCTATACAAACAATCCTCATCAAAACTGTGAACACTCAGCTGGGCATGGTGGCTTATACTTATAATTCTAGTACTTGGGAGGCTAAGAGAGGAGGATCACAGGTTAGAGGTCAGCCTCTAACTTAGAGAGACTGTCAACCTAGCAAGACCATATTTCAAAACAAACAAACAAAAAAACTAAATAGGGCTGGGGATGTAGCTCAGAGGTTGAACATGCCTAGGTTCAGTACTATAATATTTATAATTTCAATATAAATAATAAATAAATAAATACTTCTAGGACCAAATTACAGTTTGACCTAAGTATCTTGAGTGCCTGCCACATGCCTGATACTTGCAAATCTCTATATCTATCGAATTTTTCATATATTATTTTGGAAATGGAATGTTAGTTTTTAAATGATCCATCAAAAATAGTTGGTATTTACTTGCTCCTCATTTTGATCATGTATTTGATGCTTCTTTTTACTCGTGAAAATGTGAGCATGAAACCTAGAGAGTGTTGCTTAAAATTATATGAATGAGAGACCTAGGTGGTGGTTGTGTTTAAGCTGTGGTCTTAGGAAGCAAATGGGAGTAAAGGACACAGGAAGTTTACTTTAAGTTTTGTGTACTTTATTTATTTATTTTTTTTTAGTTTCAAGAAAAGTGTTGGAAGCTGGATGCAGTAGTGTATGCCTGTAACCCTAGTACTTGGGAGACGGAGATAGGAGGATTGTAGGTTCAAGGCCAGCGACAGCAACTTAGTGAGATCTGTTTCAAAATAAAAAGGGCTGCAGAATGTCCCTGGGTTCCATCCCTGGTACCAATAAAAAAGGAAAGTGTTGGAGTGTGTCTTCATATGGGGCGGGGGGAGTACATCTCACAGGATTTAATCACCTAGCGTGAAGGAGAAAATTCATTTTTAAGTTTTCTTTCTATTAATGTATTCTCCTATTAAATCCGTGCTCTTAAAGCACCTGTTAACTAAAACATTCAGGCTTTTTAAGTTCAGAGATAACTAACTCTTTATAGACTTTTCTTGGTGCAACATAATGATACATCACTGTGAGATTCAGAGTGATGCCTTCATGTAAGCGCCTCCAGTGCTCGTGTGGCTCCCTCCTCTCCCCACCCCTTCCTCCTCCTCCCTTCCCACACGTGCTACTGAGAGGGGCAGGGAAACTTCAGATATGAGCAAAGCATTATTTGGCCTGATTCCTTCCTCAAACCTCCTGTTCTCCTCCTCTTGTCCTTCCCCAATTCCCTTCCATTAACCTGATGGTCTCTCTCCTCATTTTCATGCAGTCCCTTGTATTTTATTTTATCTCTCACTTCCATATATGCGGGAAAGCCTGTGAGTTGACTTTCTGTGACTGGTTGATCTCAGTTAGCATAATATTCTCTAGTCCTATTCATCCATTTTCCTGCATATCTATTTATATTGGTTTATGTTGACACCTCAAAATTTATCAAGGTTATTATAGTATGTAATATTAAGGAAAATCCAGAAAAGTATGATGAAATAACACATATCATATGATACTGGTTGACTCTATTCTACCATTATTCCCACAAATAATTCAACCTCTATTCCCATGTTTTAACCTACTTGAGGCAGTGAAAAATCAAATCTACCACTGTCTGTACTTCACACGCCTGCTGAATATACCACACCGTCCCTCAGGATTGAACAGTCTTAGAGCTTGTCACGTTGTAGGTAATTATTTCAAGATAATACATATAGTGACTGTTTATGACTCATTCCTCCCTGGAAGAGAGTGACTATGGGCATTATTTAAAAATGAGTTTGGAAAATATAGACTTGTCTCCCACTCAAGTAAAATCAAAATTTACCAACAGTTTTGAAAAGTCCAGATTATTTCTCCCTCTAGAGCAGTGAACAAGCGGTCCATTATGAAATATCCAGGTTCCTTAAACTCAGGACTCCTCCCTGCAGTGCATTCCAGTGCATACTCAGGTGTACTTCCTTTCACATCACCTTGTGAAATCTGGGATTTGGGAAACTAAAATCAGTAACAAAAAGAGGGTATTACTCTGGCCAGTACTATTATTGTGATAAATTACTGTCATCTCTAACCCAGGAATCTTGATTCTTATAATAGTGTCCATGAAACTGTAAGAAACTAGCTTATTAGTTTCAAAGTAGTGTAAAATCTCGGCCTTCACAGACCTTGAAAATGAGGTCGAATTCTTATGAGTGATGCAGGCTGGAACTCAGATTGATCACTGAGACAAGAAAGGAAAACCAAATTACTTGATGGTCCCCACTACACCAAAGTAAGTCCATCACCTAATCACACTGGGGAGGAGAGACAGTATTTGCCTCGTCCAAGAGGTTTATACAAGTTGACCAGATAATCTGCCAAATTTAGCTGGTGTCTTAAGTAGCACACAATGCTAGGAGAGTAAAATAAGCTTCAACAGCATTCCTTTGGGGGCTTAAAGTTCCCAAGATGTCTGAACTCCAGATTCTGCTACTGATAACTGGGCGAAGGCTCTCCTCCCTGGACACCTCCAGCCAAGCCCTGAGTCACTGCCTCCTAAGGGATGTAGTCATACATTTCCATTGGTAAACAGTTCCTGGATTGCTGCTGGGAACCTGTGGAGACCAAGTACCTCTCACAGGATTTCCAGATCACACAGTGCCCAGATAGTCCCGGCTTGGGCCTCAGCCACTTGGATGCTAATGCAAAGTCAGAGCTGGGCGGGCTCAACAGAGTTGTCTTATAACCAGAGGGTAGATTCAAGAGAGAAGCCAGTCTGACCCCCGCTGTCTCTTTTTATGCACAAAAGGCCACAAGCATACCATTAGAAGCCCTTTGACCTTCATCTAACCAATTCCAGAAGAAATCTTACCTTGGGACCTGCTTGGGGGAGTGTCCTCAGGATACTTGGACTGCTTCCTTGATGGCATGGCCAGAGTCAAAGCTGATAGTGTCCACTAGGGGGCAGCAGCCATCAAGGCCGAGAACAGCTCAGGACTGTCACTCTCCTTAGTCAGCAAGTGGACCTTTATTTTGTTTTATGTCTGAATGCTTAGTTAATTTATTTATTTACTGTGCACACACACATGTGGTGCTGGGAATGGAACATGTGCACACTAGGCGAGTGCTCTTCCACCAAGCTACATTTCCTGTCTCTCAAATCTTCATTTTAATAAGATTTTTTAAACTCATAGAAGGCAGGGGCCAGAACTTTTATTCCACAGATTTTCATGCCAGGAATTAAGCAAATAGTTTTCCAGTTCAAAAGATATAATGTTTTAAAAATTATAATTTATTATAGCTGAATGTAAGTTGAGTAATAAGGGTTTTTTTGCCTCTGAGCTACTCCCCCAGCCCTATTTTATATTTTGTTTTGAAACAGGGTCTTATAAGTTGCTGAGGGCCTTGCTAAGTTGTGGAGGCAGGCCTCTTATCTCAGTCTCCCAAGTACTGGGATTATGAGCATGAGCCACCATACCCTGCTGGATCCTGAGTTATTTTTAAAGACTTTTGTATTTTGTCTCCATGTGAGACATAAAATATAACATGTTTGTAATCTGGCTGTTCTAAAAATAGGGATAAGGCTGCACAACTTTTTACTTTTTGTTCTTAGAATGTTTAGACTCCTTGTGGTGCATGGGTGGTGAGGGCACGTCCTCCCTGTGCCCTGGTGCAGGGCCCTGTGGCCTTTTAGTCTCAGTTAGCTGTGCTGACAGTGGACTTGGGTTTTAGTTCCTGAGAAACTTGTCTCCTTGATTCAAAAAATCCCTTTAGGCAGAATGATCTATGTTTATTTATTTCCTCCAGCTGTTACTCTTTACTGTGTTCTACTGTAAACAGGAAAGCACAGTAAGCATAGAATCACGTGAATAGCTTGATATGATTTTGGGCTCAGCATCAGCCTTCTGAATCAGTGCTTCTGTAGAAATGAAACTAGACCCTGGGGTGGGGTGGGGTGGGGCTCTAGTTAGCATCCTGATACAGTGCTTTTAGAGTTCTATAATAAATTCACCAGTGGATTCAGGACCACAACTAGCAATGCTGCACAGTAGAAAGAATTTCAGACCTGAATTTTTAAAATGAATTTTGGGCCATTATCTTATCTGAATTAAAAATACAGTCTCAAGTAAGTCTCTTCACCTCTCTCCATCAGTTTCTTACGATGTAAAATGCCAACCTCTTGAGACCTAACTAGTCTTGTTGCTTCCAGGAACTCCCAATTTCAATTGATTTTTCAGTCATAAGAGATTAACTTGCTATAACAATACTATGATCACATATCTCCTCTGCTGAGTCCTCATGAGTAACTTCTCTATGCCTTAAGTATAAATTTCAAACTTCTTAGATTGGTATTCTGCTTTGGTTTAACTCAATCTATGCTTATTAATTATATACATATACAATCTATTATCTATCTATCATCTATCGATCTATCTATATATCTATGATTATGTTCTAGGCTTAAGTGATATAAAAATAAATACCATAAACCTCTTGCCCTTCTTATAGCTTTTATAGTAAATGATTATAAAACAAATCATAATGTGGGCTACAATATTATAATAATCATAAAAGTTATGAGGATTTCAAAGAATAAACAATAATAATTAAAATTATAATATTAATAAATATAAAACAGGCATTTATTGACAATCTGCTTTATATACTATACCAGAGTACTGCTAGGCAATTTAGATATATTTAAAATAACATTTATAAAAATGCTCTACCAAGATGGTTGTAGGGCACACCTATAATCCCAGTACTTGGGAGGCTGAGACAGGAGGATCCCAGGTTTTGAGACCAGCCTCAGCAACTTAGTAAGACTTTTAGCAATCTAGCAAGATGCTGTTTCAAAACAAAAAAAAATAAAAAGAGTTGGGTGTGTAGCTTGGAAGTAGAATGCCCCTGGGTTCAATCCTCAGCAACACACACACACACACACACACACTCTATCTCTCTCTCTCTCTCTCTCTCTCTCTCTCTCTCTCTCTCTCTCTCTCTCACCAAAAGATAAAATTATCTTTCTTTTGAAAATGATATAACTTAATGAAATCTGACTTTACCAGAATCACATAAAGAGATTCATATTCAATTTTGCTTAATTACCACATCCGTATCCCAGTGTATTAGTTTTATATGAGTGCCATAATAAATGACTACAAATTTCATGGCTTAAAAGGACACACATGTATGATTCCACAGTTCTGTATGTTAATGTCGCATATCTAACCTGGGTCATTGGGCTAAAGTCTGCATTAGTAAGAATGCAAAGGCTTTAGGCAAGAGTCTGTTTATTTGTTCATTAAGATTTCTGGCAGAACTCCATTTCTTATGGTTGAAGGACAGATGTCACCATTTTCATGGTATATGTTCCCTGAGGATCATACCTAATTTTTAGAGGCCACCAACAATCCTTGGCTAGTGACAGTCTTACTCTGTCTTCAAAGCCAGACACGATGGATAAAGTAGATAAAGTCTCTCTCATAACCTCTGCCTCCTGTCCAGTTTTTGGTCTCTGATCACTCTTCTGTCTTCCTCTTTACTTTTATGGACTTTCATGATTAGAGTGGGCTCACCTGGATAGCCCAGGTTGCTATCCCCATCTCAACATGTGCAAATTCATTACATCTCCCAAATCACTTACTTCTTTTTTGCTATCTGTAACATGTTCACAGGTTCCAAAGACTAAGGTCGGAATGTCTTTGGCAGTGCTATATTAAGTCTACAAAGGTAATTACTTTAATCCTCTTTTCCCCAAAGAATGATTAAAATTGGTAAAGTTCACCAGGTGTGGGATTACACACTTGTAATCCCAGTATTTGGGAGGCTAAAATAGGAGGATTGCAGGTTTGAGGACAGTCTCAGCGAAGTAGTGAGACTCTCAGCAACCTAGTGAAACCACGTTTCAAAATAAAAAATACAAAAAGGACTGTGGGCATAGTTGAGAGGTAGAATTCCCCTGAATTTAATTTCCAGTTTGATACACACAAAGACTACAACAACAAAAACTGGTAAGTTTGGATTCGTTGAATTGGATGGAAGAGTAGGTATTTTGATAGAGAAAGGAATTAGTAAGAACGTGATCAAGCGCTTAGGTATATAAAGGTGCATGCGTGTTTACAGGCTGGAGAGATATCTGATCTGATAGATGATGTAGTGTTATTTATGAACTCTGTTAGGGCATCAATATATTCTTTGACTTCTTGTTATGAAAAGGAACCCGAACTTCCTTGTTAGAACCATCTGGATCTAAATCCCAGCCCTGTCCTCTACCAGCAGTGTGGATTTGCACAAGCTAAAGATAATATTTATTTTTGAATGTTACGAGAATTAGAGATGATATATATAAATATCAGTTGACATTCAATTAATTTTAGCTATGATAATGAAAGTAATAACTATTAATGGATGCTTTTATAGTTGTAATCAAGCATATGTTCACCTAAGTTTGTTTTGATTTAGTAAATTAGGCAGTGATCCATTCTTTTGCAAAATATCTTATAATCATTTATGTTTTAAAATAACCTTGAGAGAGGAATTAATCATATTAATGAATTTTTAAACAGTGGAAAAGTTTTATATAGAAAGGCTAAGGGACTTGATTAAGACCAGATTTTGAGTCGCTGAACTTGTATACATTGAATTTAATATGGTGACTTTTTAGACAGGCATGGTGGTGCATGTCTATAAAGACAATACTTGGGAGGCTGAGACAGGAGGATCGCATGTTCAAAGACAGCCTCAGCAATATAGCAAGACTCTCAGCAACCTAGCAAGACCCTGTTTCAAAACAAAAAGTAAAAAAGATATCCCTGGGAGTGTACCTCACAGGTAGAACACTCCTGGGTTCAATTCCCACGACGAAAAAATGTCGATGTGCAGTTTGTAGACCTGTTTGTTTCCTATAATTACCCTTGTCTTACCCAAAGTGGACTCTCATTGCTAAAACTATCTGCACTCCCATGCATTCATCAAAATTTTGCCTTTTAATTACACATCAGACCATCTGAAAAATATGGAGGTTTTTTTTTTTTTACATTGATTCTTCATTTTCCTGTTATTAAGCATTTCTTGCACTTTCAAAAATTTCAGGAGGAAATCGTTTACTTTTTTTATTTTTGAGTATTTTAATTATTTCAGTTCCTTCAGCTTCCAGTCTGTTGCTCAGTCTACTCCACGGTCCTCTCTTTATCAATACCTCTCATCTATGGTTAGTCATCAGTAAAGAAATCAACATCCTCTTTCTCCAGAGAGAACAGTTGAATGCAGCAGGACAATCAATATTTCCCAATGTGTGATTTGTTGTGATGATAGATCTTAGCTGAGTTATAGACGTAGAAGCCACTTAGGCTTCTCTCAAGTTCAATTTCTCAATTCACACAAGATCCTGGCCTCTGCACCTCTCAGGAAATTGTGATGAGGGCAATACACAACAATACGTGTCATCAAACTATAAGCATACCATATATAGTAACTAGTATAATACCAATTTCTCTTTTTTGCAATAATGAAATAGATTATTCTGCCGGAGACTTTTGATTACCCCATATATCAGTATATGGTTAGATAATTAAGCCAAAAAAAAAAAAATTCTTAACCTCTGTCACTCTTTATTTATTCATCTTGAATCTACCAGAAAACTTTCTAAGCTCTATATTAAAAATATTTACCAATTTTACTTCTTCTTACCCCAACCTCCTAACTATTCTAATGATAATAGTTCACATTTGCTGGCCACTACCAATGTTCTAGGCACCTCGTCCACTACCGCTGACACCCTGAGTCTGAACCCACCTCGCTGCCTCACTAGACTTCAGTAACAGCTTTCTGGTAGATATCTGAGACATTCTACTTTCTATGTGCCTCCTCAAAAGATTTGCTTTAATGTTGTCAGTTATCTCATGATTCTAGGAAAAATTATCAGTGGCTCCTCATCTCCGAGTAAACCCACAGTCCTTAGAGTGGATGATAGGAGCTGCACGCCTGCCTGCTCGTCTTGCTGACGCCCCGCCCAGAACACAGCAACTTGCTCTTTCGGATCCCTCCACGTGGGCTTCCCTCCCAAACTCTAAAGTCTTGCCCTGCCTGAGCCCTTGCATTTGTAACGCCCTCCCTGCTCTGCATGGCTTCTGCTTCACTGTATTCTGTTCTCTATGCAAACGTTATTCCCATAGCAACACAGTCAAAGGACCCTTCCCTCTTCCTCCCAAGCTCACCTTGACTATTACGTTCTCTGTATATGTGATCGTTATCTTTCTCCTCTACTGGAGGACAAGTGTCTGTACTGCACATCCTGTGCCAGAGCATGGGCCTGGCACACAAAGGACATGATCATTAAAAGCTTATTGAAAAGTTCAATCCCCTTAGCTTTCACCTCTTTTTTTTTTAACAATGGATTTTTTGATACAGAAGTTCCATCAGAGAAATTTCTTTCCAACATAGTATTGGGAATACTATGTTTCTCCTAAGCAAATGATGTGACTTTGTCCCTTAGCCACTAACTTTTATAAGCATGTGTGTGTGTGTGTGTGTGGTACTATGGATTGAACCAAGGGGGATTCTATCTCTGAGCAACATCCTCAGCTCTTTATATTCTTTATTTTGAAACAGGGTCTTGCTAAGTTGTTGCGGCTGAAACCTGCAATTCTTCTGTCTCAGTCTCTCAAGTAGTAGGATTACAGGCATGCACCACCACACCCAGCAACTTTTGTAATTCTTTTACAGTAATGTAAGTGTGATTTTGTGGCCTAATGATTATAACTGTAAAATGATTTTTATGTTCTATGGTTATATAGATTCAGTCTATAAGTACCTCTTATACACCGATTTGATAAATTTATCAATTTTCTCTCTAATTCTTATAGAAAAGAAAGAAAATAAAATTTGCCTATGTCAATCTCTCTGAAATATTAATTATCCATCCTGTGAAATATGTATACACTCTTTAGACATTAAACTAAGACACTACATCACTTGTCCTCGATTCTAGAGCCTGAAGCTGGCCAGATATTTGGTGATTCTAATGTTGACTCCGTAAGCTATTTATTCTCACACTTTGTAGAAAGATTCTCCATAATGCAGCATGTACAGAGTCAGCCTGTCCAGTTTCCCAACTCTAATTTTCCTAACGTTTCTTCCACTCTTTTCCCCCTGGAATGAGCTCTGAGAATATGCAAGACATTGATTTAGCTTTGTATTATTACTTTTCAAATAGAGTAAATGTGTATCTAGTGTGCACATGTGGGCATGCGCAAGTGTGTGTGTGTGTGTCCACACATACACACATACACACATGGTATTACCAGTAAGGGTAATAAGTGAAAAAGCCATTTTTCTGACATCTGTTCTTATATTTGTATTTCTAGGGAAATTATTCCTTCCTTTCTCTATTTATATATATAATTACATATATATTTTTTAATTGGTGCATTGTAATCATACATCTTTGTTAGATACAGGCTGGTAAAGGCATACATGCACACATTTCTCATTTAACCCTTCCCCAATTCCCACCCCACTCCCTTGCCCTCCCTCCTTCTCAGGTTCAGTTTAGTGATTGACTTTGATATGTTTGTGAAAGTACATCATGTGCATTAGGGTGCCCCCCCCCCCATCACCTTCAGTTAAGTCAACTTCTTTGCTCATCTAAGGTTTTTCCTTCTTCATCTGGAGTCCCTTTTATGCCCCATTTTCTCCCTAGCTTCCGCATATTAGAGCATACGATTTTTTACTATTTGTGACTAATCTCGCTTAACACAATGTTTTCCAGTTCCATCCATTTCCCTACAAATGACATGATTTTGTTCTTCTTTATGGCTGAGTAAAATTCCATTGTATACATATCCCATAGTTTTGTTTATTTCTTAAGGGTCTTTCCAGAGACTTTTGTAAAATACACCAGTATGAGGTAGATACATGTGTGTGTGTATTAATCTTTCTTTGTATAAATATCAACATTGTATTCTCCTCTGTATCCTTCATCTTTCACTTAAAAATCTTATTTTTCATTCCAAATAGCAAAGTAAATTTTAGCAGTATCAAAGGTTTTAATTTTTTAAAACAAGAAAAGTGAAACCATATAAGTCTAGAAAAAATATGGGAGAAATTTTAATATTGTATTGCTGAAAACCAAAAAAATAAAATATTGACAAATTTGATTCCATAAAAGTAAAAACTAGAATTTTGCTAAAATGATTTTGATATTGAGATTTATCCTCAGATCATACTTCTAGCTATAATTTGTCCATAGGGGTGGCTCAATTTGTGATGCCTAAGGTAAAACCAGTTCCCCTTAAATACATTCAGACTAAACACCATGAGACATTATTATATTTTACATTTCTTGGTATAAATTTGCTGAACTGTCTTCCTGTCATTCTTAAAAAAAACAAAAACAAACAAACAAACAAAAAACATTGGTTTTAATGACCAACCTCATTATCCTACCTATATGAATACAATTAACTAGAAAATTAACATGCACAAATTATTCACCACCCCAATCAAAATTTTCTTCTAAGTTATAATCAATTGAGGAACATTTATTTTTTCAGGTATCTCTGGGTTTCTTGTTTCAGTGTTCTTTCAATATAGAATTAGAATTTTCAATATAGAACTAGAATTTTATTGCCAGTACTTAGGAGGCTGAAATAAGAGGGATACCAAGTTCAAGGACAGCCTGAAAAACCTAGAAAGACTCCATTAATAAAAAGGGCTGGGGTCGTACCTCACAGGTAGAATGCCTCTGGGTTCAATTATTCCCAGTTGCTTACACACACACACACACACACACACACACACACACACACACACACACGCACACACATGCACACACACACACCTTTATGTTAGCATATCATATAAAGATTTCTTAAAAGTTATATATTAAATTGGATAATTTTTTAAAAAGAGAATAAATAATTCTCTCTGAAAACATATTTGAGTGAAAATGAATGCTACTTTTGTATAAATGTTGTCATGGTGATCAGGATTATGGAGTGTTCTCTTAGTATTTGGATTGATGCTATTTGAAAGGAAGAAGGTGGTGATGACAGGAACAGTATTTGGAGGAACTTTCCATTTGTTTCTCATTGAAAACTGAGCCTAGGGCTAGGACACATGGCCAGGGAACATGTAAATATAGAAACTTGCTGTTCCTGACCCGCTGTCAGCCATATTGCTATTAGCCAGGTGAGAACCACATTAGGCCTCTAAATGAAGCCCAAAGCTGTCTTTCATGCCTAGGTTGACTTCCATGTTTTCCATTTTTAAATGCAAATTATAATTTTTTTTTCTCTCTCTCTCAATTCTTTAAGACTGTTATTTATTTTCTTGAATTTCTTTCTGCTTCTTAGCCTCTTCCATGCTAACATAACACAAATGTCACAGTACCTTCCATTCTTACATTCCTTGAGAATGTTAAAGTAGGCTCCATAGTACCTTCATATTTTCAAGGTTTTGCTGCAAATTACTAGAGGGGAATGAAGAGAATTATAAAAGCCAAAAATATGAAGACCTTTAAAATGCTTCGGGATCTCTCAAAGGAGCTAACTGGTCTACCATTACTGACCTACTTAAAAAAAAAAAAAATCAGAAGTCCCAGTTGGTTTTGTTTTCTCTCTTCACACCACCTAGAAAGGTATGCTGCTCCATCTAACTAGCTCGCCACACAAATGAAATTGAAAAGGGAGAGAAAGAGCCAGGATGTGGCCAGGAATGATCAGCCCGGCCTCAGTGGTGCCACCTACTGGCCTGACATGCACAGGTATTGTGTGTCCTCCCCATGAAGCTGAGCATTTCCCCAGAGCATCATCATCACCAGCCTCAAGCAAAGCCATTCTGGGACCAGGACGGGTCAAAATAAAAATGAGAACAGTTTGTAAGTATGTCTGAACACAGACCAAACACAAACGCTATCTCAGCCCCTGTCCGTATTCCTATTAGTGAAAGCTGCTTCTAACCCAGTATAACCTTAGCCTATTCTAGCTTTTCCTTTAGCAGATAATATTTATTAATATTCCCTTTTATAGAATTGTCCCTGATACCTCAGATTCCTGATACAGAGCAAAACTTCACTTCCTTGGACCCCTCTTGAGACAGCCTCACCAAAGCCCCACTGTTGTAGTGAGTTATTTCTAACATCCTATTACTGAAATGTTCCACAATTCCTCATGGTACGTGTTCTCTATTACTGCAACAAGTAATGAGCCCAACTCATTCAGCTGCAGGTCTGTGTTTGGTGGTCTTTGAGGCAGTAGAAGACAGAAAATGAGGCTAGGATGCAGGGTACCTATGAGCTATTTTAAAGACTCCACTTTGAGTGAATTGAAATGTCTGTAGAAGTTTCTTAAGTTTTAAAATTGTACATTTTTATATTGTTTTAAATTTGAAATAGTTTCAAATTCATAGAAATGTTGCAAGGACTGTAATAGAATTACACATATATCTTTTTTTAAATAGACACATGGGTTCACATCACACTAAGAAGCTTCTGCACAGCCAAGGAAACCGTCAACAAAATAAGAAGGCAGCACACCAAATGGGAGAAAACACTTGCACATATTTAAAATGTAAAAGAAACTCCTATAATTTGATAACTAAAACAATTGGGCAAAGCACTGAAAAGACATTTCTCAAAAGAAGACATACAAATAGCCCTCACGAATACAAAAAGGTGCTTAACATCACTAGTCATCAGGGAAACATGAATCAAAACACATCACAATTCACAGATTATTATGTTGCCCATTTGTTTCTTGTATAAAAGTGTACTTTTCCTGAAATATTTCAGAGGAACTTGTAGATATCATCATGCCTTTTTACTCTAAATAATTCAGTCTGTTTGCTAAGATAAAGGACATTCACTTACACACATGAATATCAAATCAGGAAAAACAGCAATATATTATTACCTTATTTCTAGATATCACTCATATTTTTCCACTGTTAAGAAAATATTCTTGGTGTGATTTTTTTACCTCATTCAGGATCCCGTCAACAATGATGATGATGCAAAGTTGGCCTTCACATCCTCAAATTCTATATCCTCAAATTCAACCAACTGTGGATCAAAAACAATTGAAAGGAATAATGTTACTGATGACTTGTACTACATAGTTGAGCCGATGATGTTTGTACTGAAGGCATACAGACTTTTCTTTATTATCCCCTAAACAACACAGTATAAACAACTATTAGTATTTGCATTGCCTTGGTTATTATAATTAACCTACTGATGATTTGAAGTCCACAGGTTGTATGCAAATGCTACACCATTTTATATAAGGGACTTGAGCACCCACAAATGCTGGTATTCAGGACACCTCAGATACCAAGGGACAGACATATTTAGTACTTATGTGTCTGTAGATTTCATAATCTAAAACTATTGCAGTAAAAACATTCAACTTATATAAAAACATCACTGTGGCTCTTCATTGTTTTTTAAATACTTTCACTGGTTCATTATGATTATATATTATAGATTAAAAATTATATAGACATACTTGCATGCACACAGGTCTTAGTGTGTTTCCGTTCAGATCTGTGGCCGCATTCCCACCATTCACCCTTCCCTGTACATGTTAGTGAGACTGGTAGATACCTTGATATATGCCAGTTTCATCATCCATTTATCTGTTGATGGACACCTAGGGATTTTTTTTTTGTACAAAACAATAATTGTAAAGAATAATTGGGAAATATGTAAATAGTATTAGTTGATAATTTCTCGTCACATTTACCCAAACCAAATCATTATTGTGTGTTATTTAAGAGATAGAATTTCATTATTATATAAGTATATTTTCGTTATTGTACAGTGTTCAAATTTAGTCTTGTATAGTATTTAAATTATTGTATTTTTACTTATGCAGCTATTTTTATTTTTAAAATATAAGACTTCATTACTATTCTAAAATATTAGATCTATTGGTTTGTGCCACATGTCAGATTTTATATGTTTCTGTTTAGGAACATGTCCAGATTTTTTCTTATTGATTTTGAAAGAACTTGGTTTTGGCTTGATTCAGTCACTTTGGAGAAAAACATCTTAAAAGCCAGTTTCATTTTTCCTCTTCAAACAAATCAGAATTGACAGAATCAATACAAATGCCAACTTATATAAAATTAAATGATGCAGTAATTCTTCAGGTTCTAATAGCCCCTTGAGAAATACCACATCTGGTAGCCAACCCCACCTTTACTGGTCTTCAGTGATGGTATCCTGAGATAGCTGATATGATATTATTGCTCTTCTTTTTAAGTCAATGGACTTAAACATAATTCAGAAGACAAGAGATATGATTCTAAATTCTAAATTGCACCTATCTTTGAAAAATCCACAAGTCATTTAACATCTATAATCCTCAGCTTTCTCATCTAAGAGAGAGTTAATTTAAATAATCACCATTTCTCTGTAGTTTGAAAAGTTTTTAATATTATTATTCTGAGTCAGATTCTGTAATTGAAATATTAAAAGTCTTTTGTCTTACTTCCACTCAACTAAAATGAATCAGGAACCTAAATAAAGTTAGTTTACTCCCACACTGCCAGAAAGGAAAATGTTAGCAATTAACCCATAAAAGAAAGTTTTGTTGGAGGCAAATGTATAGTTGAAACTTATTTTCAAAGAGTTTGAAAGGGAAATGGTCATTTAATTAGATAACCTCAACTTAGCAGTCTAGGAAAAGCTCAGTGCTCAAGATGGCTAGAAGCCTTCAGAACACGGTTTGCTCTCCAGTGGTTTCTATGCGGCACTCCATGGGTCCCCTACTTCTTTCTCCTCGCCATCTATTGTCTAAAAGTTGAAAATGATTCAAGATATAGGAGCTTCTATATGAGGTTGTGTTCATCAGCTTTCTATCAATATAACAAAATACCTGAGCTAATCAACTTATAAATAGAAAAGGTTTACTTTGGCTCACAATTTTGGAGGTTTCAGTTGGTCCAGTTGCTTTTAGGCTTGTAGTGAGGTAGTACATCATGGTGGAAGTGCATGGTATAGCAAAACATTTTGCCTCGTGCCCAGGAAGTGAAAGAGAAAAAAGAAATCCCTGGGTCCCACGGTCCCCTTTAAGGGCATGCCACCAATGACCTAAAGACCTAACTGGGTAAAGTTTTCCCCACTTTTCAGTAGCACCTTCCTGGGGACCAACCCTCCAAAACATGGGCCTTTGGAGGACATGAAAAATCCAACTATAGCAGAGATTTCTTCAGCAGGAATTTCCAGAACATGTTACAATAAGTCCCTGAACCATCACTCTCTAGCTTTGATCCACTCCGGTCATCAATCACCAGCGACTTGACTCCAGTCAGGAAAGCTACCGCTTTAGAGAGAAGCCAGGAGCGGTGCTGCCTGCGCCTCTCCCTGCTTCCGCAGGAAGCGGAAGACAGTTTCTGATTCTACCCGGTCAGAGGTCAAATGTGAAGCTAATGTCCCAAGTTGAGTTTCTGAACTTTTCCTTCTGAAATGTTGTTGTTCATCAGGGTTAGGTTCTATCATAATATTGAAGCAGTATAATAATAAAACCTTGAAAGTGTATATTGAACTACTTTATCACTTGCAAAGCACTTTATTTCACTCATTCAATTATTTGACATTTGTTGACCACCGACCACGGTTCATGCACTGGCCTAGGCACATAAACAGTAGTCTCTTTAATAAGCTTAACTTCTCTTGGATTTTTTTTTTCTTTCAGACAGGAAAATGGAAGCTAATCAATTACTAGTATGATCCAAGTCACATAAGTAATAAATATCCCATTAGAATTCAAACTCAAGTCTTCCAAAGGACTGCTTTTCCTGTTAGATCTGGTGAAGAGATCTCTGTGGTTGACATTGCTTTGCAGGGAAATTACTTTGGAAATTCCAAACAAATATAAACTTTGGAGAAAAATCTATTAGAAAGTTGTGTATAAGTTACATATTCAGTACTTCCTTTGGAGAAAGTATTTTATGTATGCTTTTATATATGTATTTTATATATATAGCTTCTGATAAATTCCTTCCAAATTCCTCATAATACATGAACTTTTAGTACTTTAAAGATTTTGTTTCAGGGTAAAAAATAGAAGGCTTCACTTTGACTCCCAGATATAATTAATAACCTTAAATGCAGCTTTGAGAGTGTTGGGGGTACTTTCCTAAATCAATAAAGTAATACTTTTTAAATTTTCACTTATGAATGATCTTTGTGAGTTATCTACAGGCCAGGACTCTGGAGTGGATTAAAGGAGAAAGATAGGGTCAGGTACCTCCAATTCTTAATAATACTATGTTACTTTATATATTATAATAAATCCACTCTTATTGTCCTCACTTGAATGCTTCTGGAATATTCCATCATGATGCTTTTTATTTTTGTAGGTTACTGCCCACATGGCTATTGGGAATGTCAGAATGGCAAATGCTACAGTCCAGAACAAAGCTGTAATTTTGTAGATGACTGTGGAGATGATACGGATGAAAGGGAATGTGGCGGCTCCTGTACATTTGAAAAAGGCTGGTGCGGCTGGCAAAACTCCCGTGCTGAGAACTTTGATTGGGTTTTGGGGATTGGCTCTCACCAAAGCCTAAGACCTCCTAAAGACCACACACTTGGAAATGAACAGGGTAGGTAATTAAGTCTCCCTGATCATATTCACGAGGTACTTCTCTTTGTCTTCCCTGACAGCCACTGGAGAGACTCCATAAGACACTGCAAGTCAATCAAACATTTAATGAGTGTGTATGTTTTCTATTTTTTTCAGGGAAAAAATATTTAATACCTGGTGTTACTCACTCTTTTTGCATCAAACCAGGAATCACATGTCAACATGTCTGCTTTTTTGATGTAAAGATTGTTCACTGGGCTTGATGTGTTGGGCTTTGCTGATTTACACATCAGCAAAAAGAGAAACAAGGAAAGCTGGGTGTGATAACACATGCCTGAAACGCAGCTGCCCCTAGGAGGCTGAGGCAGGAGGATCACAAATTTGAGGCCAGCCTGGGCAACCTTGTTTCAAAACAAAAATTTAAAAGGGGCTTGGGATGTAACTCAGTGGTAGAATGCTTGTCTGGTTTTCTAGAGGCCCTGAGTCCAAACCCCAGTACCACAAAAAGAGAAAAGAAAAAGAATGGAAGAGAAAGAAGAAGGAAGGAAGGGAGGGAGGGAAGGAAAGGGGAAGGGGAAGAGCCAGGCATATTGGCACACTCCTGCAATCCCCATACTTGGGAGGCTGAGACAGAAGCATTACAGGTTCAAGTTCAGCCTCAGTAACCTAGTGAGGCCCTCAGCAACTTAGTGAGATTCTGTTTCAAAACAAAAAACAAAATAAGGCTGGGAGTATAGCTAATGCCCCTGGGTTCAATCCCCAGTACCAAAAAGAGAAAAGAAATAAGGAAAAATAGAAAAGGAAGTGGGAAATATATGGATTTAAATCTATAAATTTAAAGCAATTAAGAGAGATATAATTCAATGGACTTTACTTATTTGTCTATAAAAATATTTGAAATACCATTATTATTCATATATAACAGTATTTCTTGAATACCATCAAAGATTCAAGCAGTGTTTAAACTTCCCAGTGTGTCTGTTTTCTAGAGCTACTGTAACAAAAGGCCATCGACTTGGTGGATTACTCAGCAGACACCTGTTGTCCCATGGTCTGGAGGCTGGATCCTCCAGAGGTCTGGAGGGCCGATCCTTCCAGGGGCCTGAGGGAGGGGCAGTCATCTTTTCTGAGCCTCCCCCTGAGCTTTGGTGGCCACAGCTGTTCCTGGCTTGTAGACAGCGGTCTCTCTTTGTTTTTATCTTGCCTTCCATTTACGCATGTCTCTTCTTTGTCCAAGTTTCCTCTTTTTATTAAGTCATATTCATATATTGGGTTAGGGTCCATCCTAATGACTTCATCTTAACTTCATCATCAGCAAAACCCTATTTCCAAATGAAGTCACATTCAAAAGGACTGGGGGTTAAGACTTGAGCATTTGGTGGGGGGGATATGTAATTCATTATAGTGAGTAGCCAGAATGTCATATCAATCACTCTTTTGATAATGATAGTTAAATCTGCTATCAGATACCTTTCCTAAGTGACACAAACTTTTATAGTTGATAACCCTGAATTCTGACACTCATCTTATCATTGGCAAGTCACTCAACTCTTTAGAATCTCGAATTTCTCCTTTGTCAAATGGAGATCATAAAATTTGCCTTGTGTGTCTAACGGGGATTGTGGAGATCAAATGAGTTGATCTGTATGACGGGAATGGAGTCTGAAACCCATAGAGGTGCTGTGAAAATACATCTGTAAAATCACATATGTGAAGAGTGTTGAACATGTACTGTTTTATAGTAAGTAGCTAAAGTCAGCTGGGCTATAATCCCAGTACTTGGGGGTCTGAGACAGAGGATCACAGGTTGGAGGCCAATCGCCACGATTTAGCAAGACCTTCAGCAACTTTGTTAGACTATTAAAAACAAAAGAAATTAAAAAGGGATGAGGGTGTAACTCAGAAGTAGAGTGCCTCTGGGTTCAATCCTCATTATCAAAAAATAAAAATAATAGGTAAAGTCAAGTGTCAGACTCGTTTCTCAAGAAGCAAAGATAAGATATTAGCAGGATAAAGAAGAGCCCCTGAACTCCTTGGTGTTACAAATAGGGAAAAGCTATCTAAATAATGAAATTCCATAGGCTTATAAAGAAAATCTGGCAAAGCCTGGATCACAAAGCCAGAGAATAGAAGATCTCAATCCAATTCAAACTCAAAGTTCTATACACATGAAATGTTTTCCATAGTTTTCTTTGTGTGTGTGTGTGTGTGTGTGTGTGTGTGTGTGTGTGTGTGTGTAGGTGGTATTAGGGATTGAACCCAGGGGCATTCTAACTCTGAGCTACACCCCCAGCCATTTTTATTTTTTATTTTGAAACAAAGTCTCACTAAGTTGTGGAAAGCCTCAGTAAGTTGCCAAGGCTAGCCATGAACCTGCAATCCTCCTGTCTCAGCCTCCCAATACCTAGCTTCCATATTTTTATATACAAGAATAAAGATCAGTATCTTTTCTCTCATCTTGCATGGTAAAATACTCAGTATTTTATTTATATGCTCAACAGGTGCCTGAATATTTGAGAGCACATCGTATCCCTTTGTTTGGATTGCACAAGGAACCTTCACATTATTTTCACAATAACTGCATAGTTGAAAGAGTCCATTAAATGGTTTTTATAACTGTCCTGTTGATTTGATGGCATAAATATCCTGTCACATCAGTTAATCTGCATCCTAGGAAGTGCGTTGCCAGAAGCACAGAGAGCTGAAATTGTTCCATCACTGAGCTAGGGACAGGGCTATTAGATTTACTCTTTTTCAGATGGAAAAAT
The DNA here is from genome assembly GCA_004027655.1 of Graphiurus murinus. Taxonomy (NCBI): domain Eukaryota; kingdom Metazoa; phylum Chordata; class Mammalia; order Rodentia; family Gliridae; genus Graphiurus; species Graphiurus murinus. The sequence goes on from PVLC010003782.1 coordinate 76,033, forward strand.
GCCTGTGGGAGCTCAGATCACACAAAATGTAATTAAAACCCCTAAGATGGAAAAACTAAAATAATCCCCTCATTGTTATGTCTGTCCTAAATGAATCCCATCCTTGCTCTCCTAGGGCACTTCATGTACCTGGAGGCCACACCAGCGGGCCTGCGGGGTGACAAGGCCCACTTCAAGAGTGCCGTGTGGCAGGAGTCCAGTGCCACCTGCACCATGAGCTTCTGGTATTTCCTATCTGCAGAGGCCACGGGGTCCATTCAGGTTCTCATTAAGGTAGGTTCTTGGCTCAGGATGCCTCTGAGCTTGGTGAGGGCTCCTGCAGGCAGCACGGAGTCTGGGCGAGTTTGTTAATGATCTTTTGACTTGGCCAGAGGAAGCTCTGTCTCATGCTAAAGAGCTCAAATGCTCAGGAATTTGGTAAGCTCGGGCACAGGAATCAGCTTTGAGCTCAGCATTACACCCTGGGATGAGGGCTGAATCCCAGAGACTCCTTTTATCCTAATAATTAATCTAATTCTTTCTAGTTAGTTTCCTTCCCTGTCTTTTTCAATAAAAGAAAATAGATGATTTGTGTATTTGATAGGAGAGCAAATATCCGTTTTCTCTCTTATGTGTAGATCATTAAAGGAATTAATAATCGACATTCTGGTTCTGAGCACACTGTGCAAAGGACTAAACCGCATAGAATAATCAAGGAGTGATTGCACTGAACTGCTTATTAACTGTGACACACCGATGCATTTTCTTACTGAGGATTAATTGGATGTTTCCGTCAGCGCTTTAATTTAGTGTAACACAGTGACAGTGTTCAGGGGACAAAATAACAGTCAATATTAATATTAATGAGAAAATACCTTTACTCTTTAGCAAGTTTAAACACCACTGAAAAGGAGTTGTGTGCATGTGCGCGCACGTGTGTGTGTGTGTGTGTGTGTGTTGATTTCAAGAAATCTAGTTAGAACTCCAAGGAATCTTGCTTTAAAGCCTGCTCTGGAGACCCGCGCTGTCCTAACACACAGGAGCTTTGCAGTGGCCCCAGCACTGATGGAAAAGCCTGCCACGAATACCAGAGAACTCATACGTCTGCTCGTGTGTCTGAATTGCTTATAGCTGCATGGTTCATGTTTTATTGGAAACCTGCGCTGACTTTATAAATTAGGCCTCTTCCCTAATGATGCGGAAAAGCCAGCCAAGTAGGACGCACACAGCAAAGAACCACAGGGATTTATTCTTCTGCTTGAACGTGGAAACGGACCGAAATACAGAGCTGAGAGTTCGCACAGGCGTCTCTCACTGGGACTCTTTTAAATGTGACTCTTGATGATTCGCCGTGCCCAGGCAGGGCCCTGGTGCTGCGCATGGATTTGCTGTTAGCATTTGCTTCCTCATATTTAAACTTCACTTATCTTAGAGGATCCAATTCTATACTGCTATAAAATGCAAAGTTAAGCCATTTTAGGATATTAATCTTCCTATCAAGTTATGTAGAACTGTGGTTTTTCCAGTTGATTTGTGTGGAAATTTAACAGTATTTTTAAACATCTGTCTTCCTACTCTTCAAAAACAAACACTCTTATTTTTAAAAGTATGTGCTTATTCTTAGGGCTGAGGGCGTTGCTCTGTGGTAGTACTTGCCTCGCATGCAGAAGGCCTTGGGTTTGATCCCCAGCATGACGCAATAAATAGATACATAAAAAGCATACGCCTTTAACTGTTCAGTCATATGGATTGTAAAGGAGAGAAATCTTCTGTAACAGGTACTGAGTTTAAATTCATGAATTTTAGGGCAGTCATTTCATTTTGCTGAGTCACATGACACATATTTTTGATCACCATTACAAAGGCTTCTCTCTGCATGGAATATGCTGGATTTTATCATGCCCGTGGGTTTGAAAGTGTCACAGCCAGGAGGTGAACGCAGTAGGGAAGAGATTGTGCCTTGTCTTTCTTCACTCCTCTGTGTGTGTCTCCTCGGCTCAGCCTCCCCTCCTGTTCCCCCACACCAGGTCCAAAATAACGTGGCAGAGTCAGCCTTTTGCAGAATCTTCTGTTACCATGACGGTTCCTTTTCTTGAGTATCCCTCACCGCTCTAGGAATGATTACTGCTCACTGGATGGTAACTGGTGTCTATTCGATCTCAATAAATAGATCATAAAATCTGGAGAGCAGGCCTTGAAGTTTTTGTCTTTGTCCCTGTGGGATCTTCAGGGAAGGAACTGCTCAATGAAAGAGGGGTGCTTTCCAGGTCCTTTGGCAAGGGGAGGCCTTGTGAAGGATGGCTGAGGTGTGCCGCGTGCCTGGAAGCAGAGTCTAATCTAAATGTGAAATGTATACATAAAGGCAGGCAGCATCTCCGTCCACGTTCTCTCTGCTGTCATCCAAAGACTGGCCTGACCGCGCAACTCAGAGGAAGGGAAATTTGCTCAGGGTTTTTGAAGATCCTGGCTTCATTCCTGTGAGGCCAGGGTCTGTAGTCAGGGCATGGCAGTAGGAAGCAGAGTGAGGCTTGATTTGCAAATCATGGGAACGGGGAGCTCAGAGAGAGAGAATGGCTCTCCTGCCCACATCATGGAAGCCAGCAGCAAGAGAGCAAACGCACAAGGGGATTCAAAGACACAGCAATGTCCCCAGGGCCGCACACCCTGGGACCGCCTTCTCCAGCCAGAGCCCACCGGCTCAGGCTACACCCACATAATTGATCACAATGAATTGATCTACTGATGAGAGTACAACCTCCAGGACCAAACCACATCAGCCTTGAACTTAATACATGAGCTTCCACTTCAGGGGCCATTCTGTGTCTAACTGTAACAGGCAGCTGTCAAACAATCAACGGTAGCAGCTGAGATGGCGTATTTCTGATTGTAGATCACAGCAGAGATAATACAGACCAGCAGATGTCATTTATTAGCCATCGTGTCATCCCAACACAATGCTCTGTGTTAAAGAGTGCAAGTCCTAATTTCCTAAAGCGCTAAAAGGATTCTCACAGAAATCACCTAATCACCCATGGCTCACCCTCTTAGTGGCAGACTGAGAATTTGAGTCCGTGTATGTCAAAACTCACGTGTTCATTTCCCTACCTCCGTACCAAGTGTGTCACACTTACTCTAATAATGAAATAGAGATTGAATTTAGCTGAGATCTCTATATATTGCATAAATATTTTTTAGAAATACAAAATTGAGTAATAGTTTTTAGAATTAATATCAGGGAAGCCCCAACAAAGCAAGGATATTGCTTTAGAGGACATTTAATGAAATGCAGTACTCTTACATGTTGCTAGTTTAATACTTTTCCCCCCATATTTCTCTCTCTCAGTCACATGACGGTACTTTTCACTAAAGAGATGGAATTGAAACACTGTAGTCTTTGGTCTGATATCAAGGTAATAAGTGAATAAGGAGAAAATGAAAAAATAGTTTATTGAGATATTTTTCTTTCCATTGATGTTTAGTTATAAGTGAAAAATACTATAAAATGATAAAAACATTTTCAAAAGTAATAATGGCTTTTAAAAATATAGTTTGTTTCTTATGGCATTAGAGAGTTTAGGAGGCAGCAGGAGGATTAGCTCTCCTTGACCTGTGTGTGGCCACGCCAGACTCTCCACCATTTTGCCGCGTTCACCATGGGTGGGTGTGGCATATGAACCAAGCCGCAAACTTAAGCTTACAAGTAATTGGGTGAGCTAGAATTTGCACTCACCTACTAAAATTAGGATTATACAATCAGTTTGGTTTCTGTCTTTCCATGGAGGATATTTGGATTTTAATTATGTAAAATAAGTAGACTATGGACTTTTCTGGATTTAGTCATAATTCACTTACATTTTACTTTTATTTTTTGTGGTGCCAGGGATTGAACCCAGGGGCATTCTACCTCCAGGCTATACCCCCAGCATTTTTTATTTTTTGTTTTCAAACAGGGTTTTGTTAGGTTACTAAGAGTTTTGCTAACTTGCTGAGGCTGGCCTCAAACCTAAATACTCCTGTCTTAGCCTCCCAAGTACTGGGATTACAGGTGTGCACCATCACACTTGGCTCGTAATTCACTTTTAAAATCGAATATTTATTTTTATAACATTTCTTATTTTTAATCTACCTTTGAACTATTTACATTTAGTATTAAAATTTTACTTAAATTTAATTGCATTTGTTTTTATGACCACTGAAGATTGAAAACAAAAATAAAAAGAGGACTGCCAGGTGTGATGGCACAAGTCTGTTATCCCAGTATTTGGGAGGCTGAGACAGGAGATTGCCAGCTCAAGGCCAACCTCAGCAACTTAGCGATCCTGTTTCAAAATAAAAGATAAAAAAGGATGAGGATATAGCTGGAGGTGGAATGCCCTGGGTTCAATCCCCAGTACCAAAAATAATAAATAAATATATAAATAAATGAATAAATACTCAGGAATTGAATAAGGGTTCCACAACATGAGAGCTAACTTGGTTTACAAACATATTTTCAGTAAAATCACTTATTTTTCTAGCTACTTGATTTTTGACAGGATTAATTAAGAATAATTAATGTGTAGATTTGAATACTCTAAAAAGAGTTTCTGAGAAATTTTAAAACTTGCTTTGTGTTTGACAGTTTATTTTTATAGTTAAAAGTCTAGCTAGCCTCAACAAGAAACAGGAGACCTTTGCATCTTTTTAGCTAGCCATTTGAATAAAATGCATGAACACCTGCATGCAAAGAGGATTATTCTCTTTGGAATTACACCATCTGTAATAAACTGTTGATATTTTAATCAAGATGACTGCTTGCTTTAGGGAATTTAAATATATTTAATTGAAAGCATTCAGGACTATCCATTATGCAGTCATGATAGGACACATAATATATTCAAGTCAGAAGTGGAGAAAAATAATGTATTTCAGGAGAGCTCTCCTGACCACGCAGTCTAGCTATGCTGAAAGACCATAATTAAATTAGTTCATTGCTCTGTCTTGCTTGGTGGCACAGAGAATTTTAGAGCTAGTGGGGTTCTTCAAAATGAATTTAATCTAAGCTTTTCATTTTACAGATAACAGAAGAGTGATAAGTTCTATTTCTTGCCTCTGTTCACATCCTATTTTAAGAAAAAAGAAATTAAGATATGGATCCAATTTTTTCTGACTTTTAATTTAGGGATTTTTTCACTTGGCTCCCTGGAAATTCAATTTAATGATTTTCATATGCAAAATGGAAATATTCCCTATCTGTGGGTTCTGCATCTGTGGATTCAACCAACCATTGATATAAAACATTTTAAAAAATTGCATCTATAGTAAATATGTACATATATTTTGCCATTACTCCCTAGATAATACAATATAGCAACTATTTACATAATATGTGCACTATATTAGGTATTACAAATATTCTAGAAGTGATTTAAATTATATGCGAAGATAAGCATAGCTATATGCAAATACTATACCTATTTTGTATAAGGGACTTGAATATTCATGCATTTTGATCCCCTCAAGAATCTTAGAATCAATCTCCCATTGATACTAGGAGATGACTATGTAGATTTCGTTCAATAAGCTCTGGAAAGTTTCAAATGATAAAGACAAAAGGTGAGCTAACTTTGCCTACTTGGAGACTGTTAATTCGGGTAATCCTTTACCTTAAATCTATAAAAAAATAAATTTAGTCAGAGACAAAGGTCAAATGATTTAAATAAAGTGCCCTCTAAGCCTCCCTTCCCTCACCGACCCCGCCTCCCCCCCCCCCTCACTGGCTGCCACGTCTCCTGAGAGCTACAGCAAGTGCTAATAGAGCTTGTGCCCGACCACCGACTATTAGGGCACATTGGTGAGGTCTTTAGACTGAGCCTTACATTGATCTCTTCAACCCACTAAATATCTAATGTTATTCCAGGTACAGTATTGAAATTTTGTTCATTTTAGAAAAAAGAGAAAATGTATATGAATATTTATCTGAGCTGGGAGTGGTGGCACATACCTATAATCCCAGTACTTGGGAAGCTGAGACAGGAGGATTGCAAGTTTGAGGTCAGTTTCAACAATTTAGGAAGACTATCTCAGCAATGTAGCAAGACTCTGTTACAAAATTAAAAATCAAAAGGGCTTGGGTTTTAGCTCAGAGGTAGAATGACCCTAGGTTCAATCCCTAGTAACCCTCCTCCCATACACTTACCCAAAAACAATATGTAGAATCTGGATAGAGAAAACCGGTTGTGCAAAGACTGGTGAATTTTTTTACTGTAAATCAGTTACACTAAATTTTTGGAGAACTCAACTTTCTTGTTCAGAGTTGTTATAAACCATTTTGGTTACCACACACTATTAAACTTGATCTTTGCATTTTAAGCTATAGCCACGTACGGCGTCAGCATAGCCAATGTTTAAAGTAGTTGCCATGAGATCACAGTGCCCTGGTCCATACAAAATAAATTTTTACTTTTACCATCTTTGAGGATATGAAAATGTTTATTTTAGGCATGTTTTTAGTGAGATATTTCTTATTTTATTTTAATTTTCTTATTTTATTTATTTTTTGTTATACTAGGGATTGAACCCAGGGGCATTGTACCTCTGAGCTACATCCCCAGCTCTATTTTTTAGTTTTTGCTTTGCAACAGGGTCTTAATAGGTTGCTGAGAGTCTTGCTTTGCTGAAGCTGTCCTTGAACCCTTGATCCTCCTGTCTCAGCCTCCCCAGTACTGAGATTACATTCTTGTACCACCATACCTGATTGTTTGCTATTTTAATTAATTTTTTAGCTGACAGATTATTATACATACTTGTAGACACAGTGTGATATTTCCGTACATGTGGACATTGTATAATGTTCAGTTTAGAATATTTAGGTTATCCATCATCACAAAACTGCATCATTTTGTTTTGATTAGAGAATTTGTTTGTTTTCTAACTTAGCTTGTCATCTAGTAACAGAATTCTATTTATCTAAATCTCTTTCCATCACATCCAATATAATTTAAAAATTCAGTCATATTTAATAGCTGCATGGTAAAGTTTGTAAAGATAGAATGAATTAAGAACAAACTAAATTAATACAAATTATTTAAAAATTTTTAGAAATACATCTCCTAAAATTGGAATGTGAACTAGTTATATAACAAGTCCTAATTGAAGATGGAGTCTCTAGCATCATTTCAAGGAAGTGATAAGCATAAAATATTTTGAGATATTCACAGTACTGTGATATGATACTAGATAACTGTTAATGCCCTTGGTGAAGTAGTCAGGCATACTGATGGAAGGTACCTGTGATTTGTTGCCTGTGTCCAAAAATTAAAGAAAATACCAACTTTTATTTGAAGTTAATGTAAATAAAGGTATGTTTCCTCCAATCATGTTACAACCCTCTTTCATGTTAATATTTTTAACTTTATAAGGCCTCTATCTCACGTGTTAGGGTTTACATTTATTTATTAGTGGCTGTGAAAGAGGAAAGAGAGGGAAAAGAGTGGTCAACAGGTTTAAAATTGCACTCGCTGGAGATAAATTCTAGCGTTCCACTCATTGTGCAGCACCGTGACTGTAGCTAGCAATATTATATTGCATATTTAAAAATAATTAGAACAAGTGGGTTTTCTTGGTTCACTTCTGTAATCCCAGTACTTGGGAGGCTCAAACAGGAGGATTGTAGGTTTGAGGCAGCCTCAACAACTTATTGAGGCTTTCAGCAATTTAGTGAGTCCCATAGCTCCAAGGTAGAATATCTCAGAAACACACACACACACACACACACACACACACACACACACACACACACACACACACGAGCAGAGAATTCTTAATGTTCTCACCACTGAGAAATGATTTAAAAAAAAAAAAGAAATTATAAGTGTTTGAGGTGATGAGTATTTTAGGTCCTTTGATTTTATCATGACATAATGTATATATGCATTGAAGTATCACATTATACCCTATAATTAAGTGCAATTATGTGTCAAAAACGAAATATACAACAAAAAAGAAAAATTAATGTGCATTATTCTTGGTGTAGGAATCTTTTCTTTTCTTTTTTTTTTTGTAAAAAACAAACTTAGCTTACAGCAACTGAAACACATAAAATCATTGAAAATAATACTCATAGCCGGGTGCGGTAGCATATACTTGTTATCCTAGTACTTGGGAGGCTGAAAGAGGAGGTTCACAGGTTCAAGGCCAACCTCAGCAACTTGGAGAGATCCTGTTTCAAACTAAACAATTAAATACAGCTGGAGGAGTAGCACAAAGGTAGAATGACCCTGGGTTAAATTCTCAGTATCAATAAAAGATAAAAGAAAATAGCCCTCACCTGAGCCAGGGTTGAGCAGGGGATGCCACAGCGAAGGGTTCTTTCAGCTGCCCGCACATCAGGCCTGCAGCAAGTAGAGGCAGCAACTTGCCTGCTCGCTGCTGGTAGCCTCCTATATTGAGAGATTGGTCACCCAGATTCAGGAATGTCTCTTCAAATGCCAAAAGTAGTCATCACCACTCACTTTTTCATCTGTTAGAAGGTCTGAGAAAAGGAAGAAAAGTAAAACAACATCACAGCTCCCTAGTTGAAGACACAATGGTCCAGTAGTCTCACATAATCACTGTTCATTTGCCCCAGGAAGGTTCGCAGGTACCATCGTGTTGCTCTATGTAGACATCCCAAGAATTAGTTACATTCAATTCAACCGTATCTTACTTATTGTCAGTATTTGTCTTTTAACTGTTTAAAAACAAATTCATCATAGCGAAATGTTCCTATTTTTTCTCATGTTTCTAGGACAGTGCCTTGAAATTTGTTTTTTTTTTTTTTTTAGTACTCAGCACCTGATAGTAACGTTTTGTAGGAATCATATGTTCCTATCAATTAAATTTTAACAATCTGTTCATTTTCTATGCAGTTTTTAACACATGCCTTAACCAAAACAGGTTAGACTTGCTTAGTGAGCTGACCTTTCTGATTCACCTCCCTGACTCAGATGTTGCTACCAGATTGGAAAATCTTTTTACCAATTATAGACCACAGAGTTTCAGGAGAAATAAAACTGTTGTGATTCATCATGCTATCAATTATCAAAACGAACAATTAAATGATAAAACTTAGCTGGGTGTGCTGGCACACACTTGTAATCCTAGCATTTGGGAGCCTGAGACCAGAGGATCCAGGTTCACAGCCAGCCTCAGCTACTTAGTGAGGTACTCCACAACTTAGTGAGACCCTGTTTCAAAATAAAGAATAAAAAATAGGGCTGGGGGTATAGCTCGGAGGTAGAATGCCCCTGAGTTCAATCCCCAGTACTGCAAAATAAATAAATAAATAAATAAATAAATAAATAAATAAATAAATAAAATGGTAAAAATTATCCTTATTGAGACCCTGTTTCAAAATTTTAAAAATGTCAAAGGTGTAATTCAGAGGTAGAATGCCCCTTGGTTCAATCCCCAGATACACACACACAAATAATAAATAAATAATTAATTAAAATGGTAAAAAAAAAAAATCTTACTGTCTTATTTCTGTAAGGGAGGGATAAACAGAATGAACTTTTTATCATCTTGGAGAAATCTTTACAGGGCTTTTTCTTCTAAAATGAGTGTATATTAATTATACAGACTGGTGAGTCTCCTTGTGGCATTCAGACATGTGAAATTCATATTTTCATCATGTTCTCCCCTGCCCTGGTACCTCTTTACCTTCTTCTCCCCCTCCCCATAACTCCCTGCCTCTTCACTACCAGCCTCCCTAGAAATACTTCTTTCTCTCTTTTTTTGGGGGGAAAGGAAAAATGTTCTCCATTTCCATCCTTTTTCCCGGCAAATGACTTAATTTCATTCTTCTTTATGGCTGCATAAAAATCAATTGTGTAGATACACCACATTTGCACTATCCATCCATCTGTTGACAGACACATAGACTGGTTCCATAACTTAGCTCCTGTGAACTGTGCTGCTGCAAACATGGTATCCATGTGTCACCATCGTATGCTGACTAAATTTTTTGGATAAATACTGCGGAGTGGTAGAGCCTGGTCATATGGTGGTTCCATTCCCAGACTTTTGAGAAACCTTCGTACTGATCTTCGTAGTGGTTGTACTAATTTATATTCTCACTTACAGTATATAAATGTTATTTCCCCACATTCCCACCAGCATTTGTTATTATTTCCATTCTCAATGATTGATTTTAAGTGGAGTGAGGTGAAATGTCCAGGTAGTTTTCACTTGCATTTCCCTGATTCCTGAAGATGCTGAACATTTTTCACATATTTGTTGACCACTTGCAATTCTTCATTTGCCCATTTATTGGTTGGACTATTTATATATTTGGTATTAAGTTCTTTATGTATTCTAGATATTAATACTCTATTAGAAGAGTAGGTGGTGAAGGTTTTCTGCCCTTCTGTAGCCTCTCTCTTCATGCTTTTAATTGTTTCCTTCACCATGCCAAAACGTTCTAGCTTGATGCCATCTCTTTTATGAATTCTTGGTATTATTTCTGACCTTTAGAAGTTCATTTGAGGAAGCCATTGCCTGTGCCTCGATATTAGAGCGTGACCCTGTGTTCTCTTATAGGAGTTGCAAAGTGTCTGGTCTACTTTCTAGGTCTTTAATCCAGTTTGAGTTGACTTTTTTTTTTTTTTTTTGCGGTACTGGGGGTTGAACTCAGGGGCATTTTACCTCCGAGCTATACCCCCAGCCCAATTTTTTATTCTTTATTTTGAAACAGGGTCTCACTAAGTTGCAGAGTACCTCACTAGGTAGCTGAGGCTGGCCGCAAACTTGGATCCTCCGATCTCAGCCTCTCAAATGCTGGGATTACAAGCATGTGCCACCACGCCCGGCTTGAGTTGACTTTTGTATAGGGTAAGAGACTAGGACCTAGTTTCATTTCTCTACATATGGATACCTAGTTTTTCCAGAACAATTTGTTAAAAAGTCTATCTTTACCTCAAGGTATATTTTTGGCTCCTTTGTCAAGAATCAGATGACTGTATCTTTGTGGGGTTTTCTCTGTTTTCTATTCTGTTCTATTTGTTTATATGTCTGTCTTGATGCCAGTATTATACTAATTTTTGTCATTATAGATTTGTAGTATAATTCAAAATTGCGTATTAGGATGCCTCCAGTGGCGCTCTTTTTGCTAAGAATTGCTTTGACTATTGAATTTTTTATTCTTCCACATGAATTTTAGTACTGTTTTTTCCAGCTCCATGAAAACTATTACTAGTGTTTTGATAGTGACTGCCGATGGATTGCTTTTGGAATATGACCATTTTAACAATATTAATTATAACTATCCATGAAAATGTCAGTTCTTTATGTCATCTTCAATTTCATTCTTCAATGTTTTATAATTTTAATTGTGGAGGTCTTTAGGCTCCTTGATTAGATTTTTTCCTAAAATTTTATAGGATTTTACCTTCTTTTAATCTATTGTGAGAGATTTATTTTTAGCAGGTTCATTACTAGTATATAGAGAAGCTCGACTTTATATCCTGCTACTTGGCTGAATTTGATTATCACCTCTGGAAATCTTTTGGTGGAGCTTTTTGGATCTTCTAACTGTAGGATCATATCACCTGCAAACAGTACTTCTTCTATTCCTATATGTATCCCTTTAATTTCATTCTCTTGCCTAATCTTCTAGCTAAAATTTCAAGTGCTATATTAAACAAGTGATAAAAGTAGACATTTTTATTTTGTTCCTGATTTTAGAGGAAATACTTTCAGTTTTTCCCCAGTCAGTATGATATTGGCTTTGAATTTGTCTTATATAACCTTTATGATGAAGTAAGTTCCTTCTTTCCATAGGTTCTTCAGTGACTTTATCATGTGTGATGTGCTGAATTTTGACTAAGGCTTTTTCTGTGTATATCGAGATGATAATGTGATTTTTGTTCTTCTGTTTATGTGTTATATTGCTTTTATTGATTTGTGTATGTAAACTATTTTTGCATCCTTGAAATAAAAGTAACTTGATCATGATGCACAGTCTTCTTTTTTGCATCTGTGTGCATCAAGGATATTGGTCTGTAGTTTTCTTTCCTTTATGTGTCCTTATCTGGCTGCATAAAATGAATTTGAAAGTGTTCGCCCCTCTTCTATGTCATGGATTAATTTGAGGTACATTGATATTAGTTCTTCTTTAAAGGTCAGGTAGAATTCATCTGAGATGCCATGGGAAATTTCCTTAGCTGTTGAATTTAGGATATTTCACAGTTCTTTGCTTTCTCTTACACATATAGCCCCAATGCTGCTATTTAAAGTGGTCTATAATCTTATACCCAGAACATGTCTGTTTAATCCCATCTCCATGGTGATTGATCTGTCAACACTAAGCAGGAGGAGTATAAAGTTGGATATAGTTTTTTTTTCTTTTTTTTCCCCTTTGAGGCTGAGATGATGAGATGAGAGAATCAAGGCTAGCCTCAGCAGTTTAGTGACATCTCCACCAACTTATAGAAACCTTGTTGTTCCCATCTCTGGTTGTGTTTTGCTTCTTAAAACTGGTTGATTCTGTTATAAAGTTTAAAAGCTGATTGTACTGTGAATAGTGAATCTGATGCATTGTGATAGAGTCTTAAGAATGCCTGTGTCTGAGATATTGTATTAATGAACAGTGCCAAATACACTGTACTATCTATAATTTAATTTTTAATCTATAACTTAATTTTTGAATGTATGTTACTTAATTAGCTCCTTCCTCCTTCTGTGTAATGGCACCATGCATAAAGTCAATGAAATCCTTGTCACATTTTGTATGCCTGTAAGCTAGGGCAACATGTAAATAATGTATACAGCAAGTTTTTATGATTAAAGAATCAAATTTATTGAATTTTGCTATTGACAGTTGAAAATTACATGTATAAACAAAAACCAATAAAGGAATATACTCTTCATAGAAAAAAATAAATAAAAATGACTGTAGCTGTAGCTTGGAAGTAGAGTGCCCCAGGGTTTGATACCCAGTACAAGAAAGAAAAGAAAAGAAGGGAGAGAGGTAGGGAGGGAAGAAGGAAGGAAATTTATACTTGCTATATATCATACATGAAAATATTTACAATATATTATTAAAATTTACATATGGTATATTATTAAATCATGTTTGTGGACTTAGAAGCTGTTTATGATTTTGGAAAAAAATAAATTACCTATTTTAAGAAAACTTCCTTGTACTAAAAAAATTCTGTAAGCCATACTTGGGAGCTGTCTAGATTAGTGTTTCTGTGTCAGACAGAAGAGCATTTCAGCTCAAAGAGAAATGTCTGAATCCACATGATTGGACCAAATTGTCCTGGCTAGAAAAGCAAGGAGATTGTATCAAACTGCACTCCAAAAGCTTCACAGAGATTACCATGAGACCTTTGAGTCACTTAGATTTTACTTCCTGATCCTTGGGGGCTATTGGCTGAGGCTTAGAAATAGGCACATGCATGGTCTGCCAAGGGAAGAAGACACGGCTTCGGCACCAATTCAAAATGTCGTCCTGAAGGAGCTGTGGAGAGAGGGATTATGGGAATCTGCTCCACAGTGAACGGGAAATGACAGGCATTTAAACTCGGGGCTGCAGCCTGGAAATACCAGAAACAGGGTCAGCCAGGGTGGGACAACCAATTCTACCTCGAACCGATACGTCCCCGATGCTCTAGTGCCCGGATAGCAAGCGTCTGTTTGATCAGAACATCTACAAAGGTGAATAGTTTCTGTCAACAGAGCTCCAAATGACTAATTTCTTTATGGCCAGGGCCACGATGGATATGATGTTTCCCCATTTTCTGTGTCATTTGAGGCACACTGATATTAGTTCTTCTTTAAGTGTCAGGTAGAATTCATCTGAGATGCCATCTGGTTCGGGGCTTTTCTTTGTTGAGAGATGTTTTATTATTGCTTGTTACTGGCCCATTTGGGTTTTCTAGATTCTTTGGTTCAATTTTAGTGGCTGGAATATGTCTAGAAGTTTATCCATTTCTTCTAGATTTTCCACTTTACTGGAATATAAGTTTTCAAAGGAGTCCCGAGTGGTCTTCCTTTCAGTGTTGTCTGGTGATATTGCCTTTTTCATCTCTAACTTCATTAATTTGGGTCTTCACATCTGTTTAGTTTGGCTGATATTTTGTCAATCTTGTTATCTTTTCAAAGAACCGACTATTTGATGTACTGATCCTTTTTTGTTTGTTTGTTTTTGTTTTTGTTTGTTTGTTTGTTTGTTTGGTACTGAGGATGGAAGTTGGGCTGTTCTACCTCTGAGCTACACCTCCAACTCTTTTAATTTTTTAGATTGAAACAAGGTCTCACTAGGTCGCAGGGATTCTTCTCTGGGGAGGGTGTCAGGTCTCTTCTCCAGATCTCTGCAGTATCTGAGCTTGCTTTCTGCTAAGGTTGGAAATTTTTTGGACAGTGGTTCCTGTTTCTCTTAAACTCCATGAGGATTTCTTTCCACTCATTGGAGGGTGGCTTTCCCTCCCCTGCTGAGCCACCACATGCTCTGCAATTCCCCAGTCTATTCATGTTATGATTTTTTCCATTCTAGAAACCAATATTTCTGTTTTTCACCTCGTTGCTAGCTCTCTGAGCTGCCTACTGGTGTTCTGGAGGCTTTCAATCTCAATAAACTGCCACTGCTAATCTGTGAATCTATTGCTTAAATTGCTGCTTCTTTCTTTTTTTTTTTTTTTTTTGGTACTGGAGGATGAATGCAGGGGCATTCTACTTCTGAGTTATGCCTCCCACCCCCATTTTCTTTTGAAACAGAGTCTTCATGCTAAGTTGCTGATGCTGGCTTTGAACCTGTTATCCTCCTGTCTCAGCTCCCAACTACCTCATCTTCCATTTTTAATTCCCCATCTTGGGAGAATTTTAACTAAAACAAATATTTAAAATATATTAATTAACAATGAAGAAATATCCATACTTTAAGTTATATTTCTTAGATTATTGTATTTCTCTGCATTTATCTATAGAAGTCGGGAATGTTTTCTAATAATCAGGTAATTATATCAGTAAAGCTGATATAATTAAAATTATGCTTTAAATTATGATATAAAGAAAATTATGCTTTGATTCCCCACTGTGGATTATGTAAAAAATTAAAATAAGAAAAGCTGGGAAGAGTGGGATACATTATCTCTAATTTAGTCTGCTTCTAGGTAACAATCCTTTAGTTTAGCATAGCCTTCTCTGTAAGTATTGACTTTCTAGCTCAATCCCAACTCTTCTGCTTGGTGTCCATTCATACACCCAAACATATTTAGTGAACTTCCCCTGGGTACACCCCTACTCACATGGAGCTCGGGGTTAGAGTGGGCTTATCTGCTTGCAAAAAGCAGAAGTACAGTACTGAGTCTTTTTGTCAGATACTGAAGGAGCTTTCTTGTTAGAACCTGAGTATTTTTCAGCAGTTTATTGTCCTCTTTCTGAAAAGGTGGGTTTATAGCTTCTGTGCTACATCCCTGGTACTGGAACCTCTCTGAGTTTCAGGGTAGATCTGAATTAAGTGGTAGTATGTTCTGATACCATCCAGTCTTCATCTTTGGGTGTTATCACACTGCAGATGACTACTGTCTATGTAGAAATTCTATTCTCCAATGACTAGACAGCTTTCATGACACAAAAGCTGTATCTACTTGTTTACTGTCCATCTCGAGTATGCAACATAGTGCTTAGGTAGTGCTTAGCACGTAGACTATGTTAAGTATATTTCTTAATTCAGTCAAAGAGTACATGTACAAATGGTACATAATTTAATACAAACTATATAGAACAAGCCATTTAATATTCTAGAAATGCAAAACTATTAAAATATTTATAGACTTTAAGTTTTAGAGGAACTTAGAAAAATTTAAACTGGGTCTTGAAGGACAAGTTGAATTTGGATAAATAGAAGAAAGAAGGATGTTTTAAGTGAAAGATGTAGAGAAGTCTAAGATATAGTCACTGAACCTTGTATTTAGCAATTTTCAGAGAGTAATTAAGGATATAATAACAATAAAGTAAACATTTATTTTACCTACAAATTTATAGTTTATATCATCTATCTAATACTATGAATCTGCTTTTGTTATTTAACACAGGATTTAGTTACTTTTATTGTTCTTTGTAATTTCTACAGGTTTATGATTTATTAGCTTTATTTTAGCTATAATTTTAATTTATAACTATATTTAATGAGTTACATTTATTGTAATATATGTATATTAATTGCAATGTTTCAAGTTATATATGTAAATTAGCAATTGGTATAGAACTAGTAATAGCAATGTAATCAAATTTAAAACTTTTAGAATAGCAAAAGAAAAACAATTGAAAATTAAATTAAATCCTTGAAGGTTATTTTAATGAACTTAACTTTTAACTTTTGCTTAATATGAGAAGAATTTCAACTAGTTGCTAAGTAGTCATACATTGCTGACATTTTATTTTCAGCAATTGGCATAATGATAGGTTGAATTTCTTGGTAGGATCACATACGAATATAAACTCTTAATTCAACTTGTATAGCCCAATTTGTACTTCTCTCTCTCTCTCTCTCTCTCTCTCTCTCTCTCTCTCTCTCTCTCTCTCTCTCCTCTCTCTCATACATATAAAAACAAACATAAGCCGGGCGTGGTGGCGCACGCTTGTAATCCCAGCATTCGGGAGGCTGAGACCGGAGGATCCGGGTTCGCGGCCAGCCTCAGCTACCTAGTGAGGCACTCCGCAACTTAGTGAGACTCGGTTTCAAAATAAAGAATAAAAAATAGGGCTGGGGGTATAGCTCGGAGGTAGAATGCCCCTGAGTTCAATCCCC